>JANHGB010014057.1:0-22701 GCA_026283785.1 Coracopsis vasa | reverse complement strand
AGATGTACCCATGTTCTTCATAAGCAGAACTGCAAATGGAGTCTCACTGACTCATTTCTATCAGAATGAACTCGCACCTCATCTCACCAGCGAGCACACAGCCTCACAAAAGCCATTCCCTGCCTTTGGGGCTCTCTACCTGCCGGTCCCCACTGTGACAATTATTCACCTACACTAAAATGCAAGAAGTGTTCCTCATGCAAAGCCTCTCCTCCCCTGCAGCAGCTGTGCCCTTTTCCCTAAGGTACCCCTTTCTTGCTGAGGATCAGTAAAAGCCTCTGAGATTTTCCTCCTGCAGCCCTTGCCTCCTATCAGCACAACTGCTGAAGCATTGCACAGGTTCTTTTCCAGAAGTAATGTTTCTCCTTGTCAAAACCCCAGAGAATTAGAAGATGACCCTTGAGCTTTTTGACTGTTACTTCCCTCCCCCAATTCCTTTATCTCGTGTGATCTTCTGTCCCCTTCCTCCTGCCCCTGCTCACTCCACTGCTGCTGCCTCCTAAACATCCTCATTTTGACACTGACCCTATTTTCATTTTATCTGACTCCCCTCTCACTCCCTACAGAAGATGAGAGTCCCTGTGACCTACTCCCCATTCTCTTTCTCCTCCCACTCAGCTTATGGTAGTAGCTACTCGCCTGCTTTCCTGATAGTAATTCAGACTTCCCTTGGCTGCATTATGAAGATAAGCTGCTCCTTCTACTGACAAAGGAATTGCTAATGGCCATGCCTGCTTTCTCATCCTGGGGACAGCAGCTGCTTCTGTCAGTAACTTTTTCCCTAGCACAAATAGTTTCCCAGTACACTCCATAAAATACACCACATTTATGACTGTTGGCATACTAACAGGGTTACTGGGCAGCTTTCTTCAGGACAGACTTAACCCGCATATAGATGGACTCAGACATGCCTCTGGTTAGAGACAATGGCAGATTTACTATTGCATGTATTTACACCACGATTTGGTGGCTTTGTATGAATAAAATAGAAACAGAAAATAATTATTTGTTTGCCAACCCGCTGAATGTAGGGGAGAAGCACAAAGTTTTATTCATCTGCAGGCGCAGCAGATGTCAGTGTATGAATGGCCTGATTTCAGTCTCATTTTTGGACTAATAAAGCTTTAATACAGCTAACAGAGCCATGAGGTTATTCTAGTTTCAAACAAAAAGTGATTCCATATCATCCCATAATTTGTCACAATTAAACATTAACTGACTCCATGAATTTTGGTGGTGGTGTTTTGTTAGAACAGCTTCTGAGGGAAGTGATAGTTCAGTCATTATTTGAATATCTGCTATAGTGGAGTCTATCACCACTGAAAGCCTAGAATAATAGCCTGTGTTATTCCTTTGCATCTTTTTCTATACAGCTTTTGAAGAGAAATGAAAGGGCAGTCAACGAAGAGACAATACAGCAAGGATCAGTACTGGAATGCGAGACAACACACTTTAAAAGCTGAAACTTTAAAACTCCTGCTATGTGTGTACTTTTAAAAAGGGCAACATCAATAGCAAAAAAAGAAACCCCAGCTATTTTTTCCAGTGTTTAAGAAATAATCACTCATTTTTTTCAACTTCATGTTTACAATCTGATGGCCTCCTATCAAGGCATGAAAGAAAGGATTAATGCCTTCATTGGATACCTATTTTTAACTCCAGTTTTCTTTAGAAAATGTGGTTAACTAAAAAAGTGAAAGACAACCAGTGGAATAGAGACATGGGAACACCAGGGCAGGGTGTTAAGAAGCAGGTACCCTATAGCAATTTACAAAAGGTTGCAAAATATGAACTGCTATTTAGCATCAGGTCCTGTATCAGCTGGCTCTCTGGTTGTGTCAATGTACCTCCTCATTCCCAGTGCTCACAGAGAGCTGAAATGCTGCAGACAGCATTTTCCGTACTGAAGTTGCAAACTCCAATACTTGCAGGATTGCCAGAGGCTTACCATTGTGCACTGACTGATGCACTGAGCTTAACATTTCCTCCTGTTTCTACAAATATTAATACGTAGATGCTCTCCAAGGACCTGATGTAAAGCTACTGAAGCCATTTTAAAGCCATTAAAGTCAGTGGGAATTTTTACATGTCTCTTGCACTCTTTGGTTCTCGAAGTACCTACATGCATACTTCATATTCACATGAACAATCCTATTGAAGAAGCTTTTTGTGGTTAGTCTTAACCACAACAAATGGCTGACTTTAAGATGGTTTGGCTAGATCTGGCCTGGCTAAGCCCAAACTCAAGCTTTTCCCTATCCAACAAGCTTTTCCCTATCCAACAAGCTTTTCCCTATTCAACAAGACTTTCCATTTCACAGAATCATATAATGGTTTGGGTTGGAAGTGATATTAAAGATCATCTAGTTCCAACTCCCTGCCATGGGCAGGGACACACATTTCTGACATCAGCTGTGCCGTTGAAGATATTTGGGATATGCTTGTGATAGGGACTTAGAATTACATAGTCAAGGACTGAGCTTATTCAAAAGCTGGGTCCCAAACATAGAAGTCATCGGATCACAAACATACAAATGTGGCTATTTCAGGCTGCAACAAGCAATGTTTCCTCCAGTGTACACCCCAGAAAGATGAAGTTGATGTTGCTTTTAATGTTGGAGAACTGAACAAAGCATAATTTGGAACCAGTTTTCAGCACTGCTGCCAAACTCCGAGTAAAATATCATTTACCTCCTAAATGAACATTTTTCTGGCAGTTTTGTACAAATTAAACATTTTGGTCATTTAAAGGAAAAACGTTAAAAATCTGGAGTGTTCTTAAAATAGTGGATCCGTACACTTGAAATATCTTTTCTGATTTCAGGGAACTCCCCCTATGCGTATAACTTGCTATGAAAACCACAGCTATTTTGCACTAATTTCAGAACAAGCTTATGAAAATAATATAATGAGGCAAAGCACTCAGCAATGCCAGAGCACGGGGACCACAATGCTGTAACAGATGATATCGAGATGATGGCAAAATAATGTCACTGCAGTCACCGGAGACTACATTACTATGTCAAGATGATGGCAAAATGATTTTGACGCACGTCTATTGAAACTCTGTTAAAATATCCAGATGATTGCAACATATCAGGCAAATTCCCCACAGGCAGCGACTGATAAATTAGCGTTAAAGTATTTGGAATACACCACTCTAACCTGTGTTACATGGGCAAGATCCTGGCTTACTAATACATTAGCCTGACCCCACCATCAGCCAAGGCTCTAAAAGGGAAGCTTTGCCTATTGTGTGCAAAGTTCTGATGATGCTAGGCATTGCAGGGTACAGAGCTGATGTTGTCTTCTGTGCATGCACAGCTATAGTTTGAGATTGATGTGGCAAGATGTTACAGCTGAGAAAACAAGCTCACTTGCAAATGTGGCCTCACCTGGGGCTGAGCAGCTCCAGGAATTTATGCTATAGAGAGGCAAACTGTGCCCTGGTGCTCCAGAAATGGAAATACCAGGTGGCAATCGAGAGTCACTGCCAAAATAAGGCATACGCTTTCCCATCTTGAAAGCATGTCACAGGTAATAGAGTTAACGTACCTTCAGCATCTTCTCCCCATATGAAGTAGTAAGTAAATGAGCAAAGGGATTCAATCTTACATGAACTCATCATTTACTCAAGGGGGCTTATTTATTTTTTTTGCAGTAGAGAAAGACTGCTCCTGAAAGTCACAGCTGAGCTCATGAACATGGATAGAAGCTAGCTGTGGATATCCCAATGGAAGCAAAGATGTTTGTCTGAGAATGAAGACGTGCATCAATAACAGGTGATAATGTCTTTCCTACCTCTTATGCAAGAAAAACTTGCAGCGCATAAGCCAGAGCTGCTCCCTGTTCCTGCCAGGGCTCACAGTCCCTTAGCTTTAAGAGCAGCATGCTCAGCAGGAACTGTACGTACTGACTGCAGGACTGAGCCCTCAGAAGATTGTTAGAGCAATTAGTGCAGAAGCAGCAACATTCCTGTTATCAGAACTAGCAAGAAGCTGCAAGAGCTGTTTCAACAGAAATAGTCGAGGCTGCTCTAATTATATGTTCTTTGCATAGGCTGGCGAGTACTATGATTTTAGAAACTGGGTTATTCAAGCTTCTGAGGTTACAAATGCTGCTGTGCCAGCTCCACCCACTAAGTAAAAGGTTGTGCGCTGCAGCCGGTGAGCTGATTTGTTCAGCGCAGCCACAACTGTAGGCAACTGAGAAGGTAAAATCAGGCTGCTCAAAGGCTATGCAGTCGTATTTAGCAGGTGGCCTTGCTGGACTTTTGATTCAACTACCAGTCTATTTCAGCAGTGGTGAAAAGTGTTTTCCGCCATTTCCTAGTGGAAGAAGCCTTTACTGTCTGGTGTCTAATCTTGCTGCTCTGACCCACTTGTTCTTCACCTCCAGCGGACAGTCCTGAGCCAGCCACTGCATTCAGCTGTGCCCTGGATCTTGGGCTCATCCAGTCTATTGTGAACAGATGGAGCTTGGGGTTCCTACAAATCCCATCTGCTCGCAGCAGCCAGTGTTAGTATTCCTTTAGGAAGAAACGTGGGTCCCCCAGAAATCCCAGTCATCCTTGTTGCTTTGCATTGTCCCTTACTGGAACAGATGGGTGGATGGAAAATGGCAGCACACATCAGCTGCATGCCTGCCTGCAGCACCCCCGGGACTGGGCACACCCCATGTTTCCAAAGGAATACAAGAAAGGTCCTTCAGGCCTCCTTCTGCCAGAAAGCAACCTCACTGCAGCATAAATTCAGCTAGAGGAGTCACTACCTTACTGGTAAAGCATGCAGAGAAGGCTCATGAAGTTATTACATAGTTTTGCACAACATGATTCACAGCCTTAGCTGACTCCTGAATAATTTCTGGATTAAATTTAAAGTTCTAATCTTAATTTACAAAGCCTTTATTGGTTTGGACATCAAATACAAGACTAAGGTACATCAAGATGCATTCAGGTACACCTCTCTACCATGCAGCTACACTCACAGGAAATGCTGCATTTAAGCAAGACAAATTCTGTCCGAACTCCAAGAAATAGAAGGCAGCACACTGCCCTGTGGGAGATGAAGCTAAACTGGAACCTGGCCTGCTTCAGATCAGCATTTTTTCTCAGGAAAGAGGTGAGAAATTAATGGAGAGAATGGGAGTAAGAGAGCAGGAGGTCAGTCCTCGTGCAGCTTTTCAGCTTAGATGTTAACTGATGGTTATGCCACAAACTCAGGTTCAACTGGGAGATACAGGAACACATTTCCATTTCAGATTCATGCCTCAACTGCCTTGCTATCCCATGCCAAGCAGAGATCCAGCAATCCATCATTGGCCCTCCTGATTTCACAGGGAGCTGCCTGTGCAGAAGAGCATTGCTCTGGGTGATGGGGGGCCTCAGACCCACTGAGAACCCTCCTAGACCTTTCAGTCTAAATGCAGCCCCCATACAGGTGACTTACAAATCCTAAGTTAGAAAGCCAGATCTTGTACAGGTCGCACAAAGGAACACATTGTTCTTTAAGTGACCAGAAATGGAAATATCAGGTGAATATATTCCTAATATCAGGTATTTGAAATCGTCTGTTTCAGTGAGTCGCCATTTCATGTAAACTCCATTCTAGCAGTACAGACTGGAGTGATCTCATGATCATTTTAAGTCACACAGGGTCAGTATAGACTCATCAGCATATAGGTGGTTATAGTTCATCTTTGACATCTTCCTCATTCTGCTGTGGTGAGTAGAATTGGGCTACTAGAGAGATTCTAGTAGAAATATAGATTTTTGTTTGTTTTCAGTAAGACAAAATTCTGCTTCCAGTAGCACTAGCTGAATACAAAATAATGCCATTAAATTCAGTGTTGATAGGTATTAAATTATTTGGCGCTCAAAGATGCAAATCAGTGATTGAAATACAGGCGTTTCTATTGCTGCCACCCTGACACTCAGTAGCAGCAAGTAACTAGAATGTGAACACTGTTCTTTTAGCATTAAACCAGCTGTAGTAGCTTAATTATTTCCTTTATTTTTGTACTGTTACCAATATAAATCAATACTTTTCCATCTGCTGCCATTTCTAGACTTGAACTGTGAATCTGAACCATGTATCGCCTTTCTAACCATTATGCAACCTCTTGACAGAAACCCATTATAAACCTTTCAATTCATTCTGCAGCGCAGCTCTCTAGTGATATTTACATCCCTAACATACACACTGCATGCTCTTTTCTTTCTTGAAGCCTCCTTTATTGCATCACACTTGCACACTGTACTCGCTTCAAGCTCTAGCCAAGGAAAACACAGACAAAAGTATACTTCTTAACTCTATTTCTGTTTTAATTGCAGACTTCGGTATTTCCAGTGAAAGGATCATAAAGATCTGTAAACAGAAAAGGGAGCTGATTTCAACCTTTAATATCTTCATGGTGCTGGAGACTTGTTACAGATCACATTGCCGCTGTGGATGCTGAGCTGTTTCAATCAGTGTACAAAGCTACTCCTTAGATGTGTGAGATGTGGGTGCCTGCACCAGCTGCTGATCCCCCGCTACTTGCTTGTATCAGACAACCCTAGTAATGTACCCATACATTAGTTTCACAGCATAGAAGCAGCAACCTGACAGGACTTCTGTCTTATGTGACAGGTTTCATTGTTGATCTAACAGCACCATACTCATTCAAAATTATATCTGCTCTCCAGCCAGTCCCACCTGCAGTTTCTGTTGGTCTTGAAGTAAGGCAGGTGACAACTACAGAAGTGAGCCCCTGCCCAAAGTAGATCATACAGCCTACCTGATCTTATGATACTAAGTAATCTCCCAATACAGCCAAGATTAATTTTCTTTCAGGCTAACTGGGATCTCCTCTTGAAATTATATTCTGTACAGTCCACAGCCTGGTCTTTAATTGCAATACACATGTACGCGAACACTCCTTGTCACACCCTATTAGCCAGTGGCTGGTGCGAGCATCACATCAACAGTCAATCCACACAGTAATTTTGGAAGCTTTTCAAAGAGGTTACCTGGGCAGGAGCTGAAAATGGGAAAAGAAATAAGTGGAAAGAAACCATAGTGCCGGAGGAAACCCTAAAATGGACTCTAGGTCAGCAGTAGGCATGTCTCCGAACAAGGATTCACCTTGCAGGAAGATGGGAACTGCCATCCTGGATCACACTAGCTATCCCTGTAGGCTGGTATTGTGGACCAGAAATGTGCCTGTAATGGCTGATTATGGAAAAGCCTGCCCTAAAGGGAAATACTTCCTTAAGTCTCATCAATCAGTACTTACATATGCTGTGAATCATAAGCATTTAAATCTCTTAAGATTTTTATCCTAGTTAACATCAGTGTAGATAAGCTCATGACCTGTTTCTGAGCACTTACTTGTCCTTTCTTGAACACCAGTAAGGTCTCAATATTTTGTTCCACACATGGGCTGAAAGAAAACACTTTCTGTTTGCAAGTATGATCTCTAAGCAACTTTACTCCCTGCTAGTCTTGTGGAAGCAAAACCCAGCGCTGCAAGCAGATGGAGGAGAGGCTTCCACTCCTCTGACTGGGAAAAGCGTGCCAGAAAAAGGGAGAGGGGGAAGTAGGAAATATCCATAGCTTGAAAGAAAAATATCTTTCTATATCTTGCACGGGTTTTAGCTTTGTTTTGATGAAAGATGTCTTGAGAACTCCCCGATGCACCTTTTGTCCTGCATTCACTGTCGTACATATCACTACTTTGTCAGATCTGATTTGCCCATTTCCTAAAGTATTCTAAAACTCAGGTTTTTCTCAGATATTTCCATGCATTCTTAACAAAAGAGGAAGCTTTGCTTTCAAACAAACCAAACACCACTCACTGACGTCACTGCTGCTTAGTTCAGCTATAGCTATACCTTTAGCTAACTTGTCTATGTTAGTTAGTACATGGCTAAGAATAGCCTCCCCTCTTATATGCTCTGGAGCTAGTTATTTCAATTGTGATTACTGAAGGGCTGAAGAACTTGTTTTGCTCTGTCCCATTTGACCAGTTCATACAAGGGAAGCTGGACTCACCAATTATAACTGTTCTATTTAGGGTGAGTTTTTTTGCCTCTTTGATCTCCCTCAATGTTTTAGTCACAACATTTTCTTATGGCAAAGAAATAAATATGGCTTTATTTATGTAACAGTATTCTCATTGACTTGGGATTTTTTTCTCATGTGTTTATAGCATAGTTCAGTCCACACAAAAATGTAATCTGTACACAGACTCTTGGCTCTAGTACTAGTTGCTGTGCTGATGAGCTAGTCTGCTCTTCATATGCACTTTATAGCTTGGCACCTAGTTGTATTTCAGTACTACGTCCAGAAAGGAAATTAGACTGTACATAAAGATTCCAGAGCTACCCAAGGAATATTAGGGATGAGGCATCTTGTTGCAAGCGAGAACATGACTAAGAAATGAAATCATGTAATTTTGGTGTGGATGTGACTATGCTGCTGATCATGAACTGAACCGCTGAAAGCATCCTGTGTCTACCAAAAAGGTGAAATCCTGGTTCTACCAAAGTAAAACTTCAGAAGTGCCTAACACTAGAGTAAAAAAAAAAAAATCAGAGCTGACTGCTCATGCACTTAATTATAGGTAGCGTGCCTTCTCTCCTGAAAAACCCTGCCTCTGGAGTATTTATAAAGCATTACATGGGGTCAGAAGTTATCTTGAATGGACTTCTTCCAAGTCTGCTGGATTTATGAGGAAAGCTTGCAGAAAACTTGTGTCAGTCTAGCAACATTCTGAAATACTGTTCTGTGGCATATGGGCTGCAGAGGAATTACCTGAAGGACAAGCTGCAGCGCTTCTTGAGGTGGGGGCATTATGTATCTGTTCTCAAGAATAGAGCGTATTTGGAAGACAGAAGATAGAAATAACTTGACACAGTGTCAGGTGCTAAATAAAAGCCTTACAGTGATTAGGCAGAGCAGCCAAATAAACTTGCACAGAAATCTCAGAGCAAAAGGAAGTTAACTGCAGAATCTGTGGGAGACACTCAGTGTGCCACCCATACGTAAGCATCAGAGAAGTACACACAACAAAAGTCATCAGGCATATATGCATTAATTTCAACAATGTCCATCCTTCTCACTTCAGAGCAGTAAACTCAAGATCAGGTTTTCAGTCACAATCTGGTTCTTATGTGCCTTTACAGTGGAAAAAGGGGCTCTGGTAGGTGATGTAACTCAATGAACAGCAGTTTTACCTAGCTCTGCTTTGGACAGAGCAGACAGGTTTGGCTCTGCCTCCTTGTTTAAGTTTTACTCGTCATATTTCCCTGCTCAAATGAGCCCTGCTAGCTACTGTTGACAGTAACCCCGCAGAGACTCCCAGCTTGGCTGGAGCCGCAGTGAACTTTCTGCTGCTCCTTGCTGGGTGTGCCCTGTCCTGCTGGGGATAAAACAGAGCATTCAGCTGGTGCGCACCACAAGGAATAAATAACACCAGGAAGGAACTCCAGGCCAGGAGAAGAGCAGTCAGTAACGGTGACGTCTGCAGCGTGCGTTTGACCCTGCTCTGTGCTGGCCCTGTGCCCAGCCTCAATCACTGTGCACATTGTTAAGGCGTCGGCAGGAGCCTGGTTGCACAAGTGAGTGCTGCTCCTCACCTCTGCCATGGGGACATGCCAGTGGCTCCCCTGCCAGCTGGACGGGTGCTTGCTGATGGAGCCACACAGGAGGAGCCATGTCTGGGAAGCAGCCATGCCACCCTGGTGCCACATGCAGTGCCACTAGCTAATGCAGACCTGAGAAACCACTGCAGGAGAGCCCTAAGGAACTTCATTTTATTCTTCTCTTTTTAAGAGGAAAAGTCCCCAGGACTGTTTGACATACCCAGGCTAGCATGCCAGCACTGTGCTCCTGCATTAGCATAACTTGAGCAGGGCAGTTCCCAGCACTGGCTGGGAAAGGGCAGGAGCAAGTGAGTGAATGCAAGCGGAGAGGAGTATTTACTACAGAGCCTGCCTGAATAAGTACCTTGTGGTATTGCCAGGAGTCCCAGTTATTAACACCACCTCTCACCTGAGACTGCTTCCTCCCCAGCCAGCTGGAGGAAGATCTGTGTGCATAGGCTCTGATCACACTCAGGGAGCAGAGGACCATTACCTGCTGCCCAGGTAATGCTCAGTGGCCAGGAGGTAATGGCTCCACTGCTGGAGTGGGGACAGAGCAACAGAGGAGGGGACTAAAGGGGAAAGGTACTGGTAACAGAAGTTTATGGTGGCTCTCACGAGTGGTCCCCCACATGCATATGGCTCCACCTCTGCTTCCAGGTGTCATCCAAGGCAAGCGACAGCAAACACTGAGCTCAGCTTACTGGCTTTGGGTGCTTTTTAAAGTTCAAGCCTCCCTGCTCTCAACCTGGCTGCACTCCGGCATGGGCACGGCCCTTGGGTTGCTCAGATTGCTGGGTCAAAGCCCAGTAGCAAAGGCACAGCGCAGACACCGTCAGGGAAACCACCCCGGTGAGGCACGTCCCTTGTTTCTTTGAAGTCAAGCAGATTTCAAAGTGACTCAACAGAAGTTACAGTTCACAGTAGTGAAAATGATGGTTTAAGGAAGACACTTTCAGATAATCCAACCTGAGACCATAATGGTCTTCCCTAGGAAGAAAAACCCCTTAAACCACTGTGGAAGAAAATGTCTATATTAAAAACATTGCAGAAGCATTTTGCCAACTAAATTGAGGAAGGAATTGATCGCTAATACTTGGATTCAGGACCAGATTTCCTACTTGACAAATTCTAGATTTCATTATTTCCTTAAATGCCTAACTCTGATTCAGTGTTCTAGTTTGTATTCCACCCCTCTCAAACCAGATATGTTGTTTCACATCTTAGTTGTATATGTACTTCCAGGCCTTAAAAAAATTTGGCACACAGTTTTCTATGACATAGTTCAAACCAGTGTTTTATATAATTGCTGTATTTCAAAGGCAGATGAAACTGAAAACTTGATAAGAAAATGAGAAATGGAGCATTTAACTTCAAAGAGAAATAAAACCTCACTTCCTACTTCTGTCCCACTGCTCTACGTTGCAATTAAATGACTAGTTTCATACACAGTACTGTGATTTATTGTTAGTCAGAATGTAAAATCTATCTTGTACTTTAGTAGAAAAGACTGTCCAGTTTGGAGAATTGTGATGCCCAGCTGTAAATGTATTTGACTCATAAATCCACTCGAGAAAAAGACATGAAGAGAACTTCAAGATGAAAATAAGCATTAAGAAATAGCAAGCTAAACCAGCTCAAGACTGAATACATTAACTGTAGACCTACATCAAACTTCCAATTTTTGGTTAATTTCTTATAATGCTAAGATGAAGGGTGAAAGTACCAGAGCAAAGTAAAGAACAAGGGTACCATTAGGGAAAAACACATCAGTAATCAGCAATATAGGAAATACTGTCAGGGTTAAATTGTTGGGTTTAGGAGTCAACATCCTTTTACCCTCCCTTGTTTCAAGTTACCAAAAAACCTAACAAACCACCCCAAAACCCACTCAAACAACAAAACTAAAACAAACAAAAACCAAACAAACCCCCTCAAAACCCCACCCCAGAAAAATAATCTTTTTTGCTCCTGCTACTGGAGCCTCACCAAGAGCCAGAGGGAAGCAGGAGAGCAATGGGTCTCCCCTGCTCAGAGCACATGGCAAAAACTCCTCTAAACCAGAATGGGCTCACCAGGTCCTGTACCCAGCCAGCAGGAATTACACCGAAGAGCAAGGGGGAGCAGGAACCCAGCTGTGATCTGGATTCCTCAGCATCTGCAGTGCGTGTTGCTTTTTATTCAGGGCTTGGGGCAACTCCACTGTTAAGAGCTTAATGCACGTAATATATACTTTGCAGGAGAAACATTATTCATTAACAAATCTGATTAAACTGCTAATGCAGTGAGCACTAGCACAAGTTCAGAAAGACAAATAGCCTCAGTGGTGCAGTGTTTGTGAGGAACATTACCCGTAAATGGATTTTAACTATTTAAATTGGCTTCTGTTCAGAAACTATGAAAAAACACAATGGGGCACAGAACACTTCATTTACCTTACTGTGCTTAACGTGAGGGGGAAAAAAAAACCATACAGATTAAGACTTCAGAAAAGTAATACACAATTCTGCAAAGATACCTGTGTAGTAATCCCAGATGAAAAAAGAGAAAAAAAGAAAAAAAGAAGAAACTACTTTTTTTTTTTTATCCCAGCAGCACTTTACTGATTATTAAAGATTTCTTGGTAACCGGTACTACTTAGTATATACAGAACATTTAAAACTCATTCCATATAGACTAAGTCACATTCAGATCCTGAATTCCACAAATGTACATTGTGGCTTTGCTGCTGTATGGGCAAGATTGTTATGCTTTCATCCCTTTATAAGCACTGCGATATTTGAGGCTATGGAGGCAAGTTATTACAGAAGGATTTTAGCTTTTACCTTTTTACTAAAGGTGTATTTTCACCATTTTGGAAGGACTAAGAAAAAGTTCCCACTGGCCACAACAGACATCTAATGGCTTTCCCTCCTTGCACATGCTACTTTTCCCATTTTTTCAGAAGCCTGCTATCAAATCCTCATAAGCAAGTAATTCTGATGCAAACAAACCAGCCTTCTCCAAGCTAATAGCTGCTCCTGCTAGGTTACTGCCAGGCTAAATATAGGTTCATTTTGAGCCCTTTGAGGGGAACCTACTTCTTTGCATGCAGACAACAAGCCCTTATCTCCTGCTCGTCCATTCCACAGCCAGGGAAGGTGTGGCAGCAGTGGTGGGGGCTGTCACAGGAAGATTACTGGTGCTCCATCATGTGTCCTGCCTTTGATCCCTGTTGTGCAGCAGTAGGTGCACAGCACTGACCTGCTAAACTGAGCTATGCTAATACGGCCACAACATTGCAGTAATTGTCCCACTGTATGACCGAGAGGCTCCTTTATGACCGAGAGCTCCGATCAGCCCACTGAAACACATATTCTTGTATAACCTGGAAAATGAATACTTCAACACACCCCACCCCAGGTGGGTTTTTTTTGCTCTTCCCATTGAACTTTTCTTTCATTCTCCAAAGCTCAAGATGAGCCCCAAACCAAAAGTCCCGACATCAGTTGGAGTTTTGACTAACTCAGCGCTATAAGATTTGGCCCATGATTCTAGAACTATCCTTGCAACCTAAGAAATACTGCCAGTCAGATCTCCCAATAATAATGAGCTGCATAAAAACACTGTTTACAGTCACCCCATGTAAACTTCCCAATATATATTCAGCATCTTTTTCTCTTACAGAAGCCTATTTCATACATTCAAATCTTGTTTGATGGCAGTCACAGAAGCAAGCAGTTTAGAATTTCTGAAACACCTAGGGGGACAGAAATCAAATGGTGCTCAAGCTAGTTAATTAAAACATTTCAGATTCTTTCACCTGTAGTGTCAAGCTGTTTTGTTAAGCGAAGAATTGAGAGACTAACAGAGCAGGTGCTTCTGCAAGCACAGATTGCCATAGAAAAATCACTTTATAGAAGCCTATCAGAAGTAGTCTGACTACAGGATCTAATAGACAGGGCAGCGTATGCTCATTGCTTCTCATTACCTGATTGTGAAATCTTTAGTTAAGACGAGCTCTCATTGAAGTCAACAGGGATTTTCCCAGAGTAAGACTGCAGGACTGGGACCCCACTGTGCCATTATGGTAGATATCACAAAAACCAGGCCAGTTGTGTTACGGTTTTCAATGGCAGCATCTGATCAGAAGCCAAGCGAATTTAATAGAATACTTCCTATTGATTTCATTGCAGACCGGATTAGGAGAAGAGTCACCACATGGCTGGCTCAGGTTGAAATAGTAGTATGAAGCATCCCTGAAGTTGTTTAACAGGTTGTATGTATACATATACCTACACTACCCCCCCAAAAAAAAAAAAAAAAAAAAAGAATAAGAAAAGAAAAAGAAGTATTTATTTAAGGAATATCAAATAATAGCATGGAAAGTCAAAAAAAAATAATCTAACCTGCAGTCAGCTAGAATAATATGAATGGCTCCCGTCTGGTATTTCAGGACATCATTTATTTATTTTTAGTGGAAAAGAATGTTAGAAAGGTCAGAAGCAAACATCTGCACAACTGCACATCTGAGCAGCACCAATGAAGTCAGTGATGCTCAATCCATTTGTGCAGAAAGGCCAGACTAAGGCCAGCATATATGATACCAACTGGCCAAGACCTGTTCTTTCTTCTGGACGGCCTCTTAAGCCTTGGCTATGGAGGACACCCCGAAATCATTGTCCATGTATATAAGCCAGAGTATTTGCCTCAATCAGCAATTTCCAGGACAGAAGCCTTGGTCTGTATGATCCTTGGGGCAGAAGGTGTAATTTATCTGTATTTATGTGGTGTATATATACAAGAATGCCCCAGTCCTGCCTGTCGTTATAACAGCATAAAAAACAAGCAACACATAAATCCTCTCAAGGCTACTGAGCAGATTATTTAAGTAAATCACACATTCTTCCTTTCCAGACAAAGTAAGAGGAGAGAAACTGGAGAACATTTTAAAGGACTTTTCAGAAAACATTTACTTTGAGAAAGTAAACGTTTGGGAAGGTTTCTTCCTACTGTGCGCTTAAAGTGCAATCCCACTTTCCTACTCACCCTAATAAAAGTGATAACCAAGATAAAAAAGCATTTTACTGCATTGAACCTTGGTTTCTCAGTCAACTAACCTCCTGCTGGAGGTCCATCTTTACTAGCATAGACGTGCTACCCCTTTCCCACTGCTGCAGCTTTGTGTTAGTAGTTGTTTTTCATGTTGCCCCAGAAGACTCTAGTTTTACATGGGCAGAAGAGAGACAGATACTAAGAAAGGAGTGGCAGAAAGATGGATGTGTGGGAAAGAAGCTTCTTTTCCAACTTAGCTGTTTGCAACCATAAATGTAACCACGTTTAGTAAAGTGTGCATCTAGTCTCAACTGTGCTGCTTGATCTACATGTATGAATCAAATACAGATTTTGGTAAAATGTAAAAGTTGCCTTGTAATGCAGAGGATATTTTCCTAAAAAATAACATGAAAAGATAATGCTACCTCAAAACATATTCTATGTTTGTAAATGTGCTATTGTTTGATACATGTTAACTTCCCAGGCTCCCTAGTATGCATTACTGCCACTCTACCATCTCTCTCAAATGAGCACACCAGTCAAGATGTGGCTTTACAGATGAACTTCTTTATTTTTCAAAGGCAATCTGTCCTTCTAGTTCCCCCTCCCCCCTCTCAGATGTTGTTTTGGAGATGAAAAGAGCCTTCCTTAGAAATTGTTTCCTTTCCATCTCAGTTCCTTTCTAATTGGAGATAGCTCAGTTGTAGGAGACTTCAGGAAGGATACAAAACTAGAGTCAGAAACTTGAGATTCCCCACACCTTTATTTCCCCACTTACCAACCACTACAACACTGAACCATCTTCCAGGCTCATTACCCTCTGGTCATTATATGGAAGTATTTTAATGAAAAGTTATATTACTCCGATATCACTGTCATTTTAAGACCGCTCTTGTTGCAAGATTTTCTTGCCTCTCCTAAAGCAGGAATGAATAAATACACAGCCCTTCCAGATGGATTTTCCTCAGGCAGTAAACCTAGACTTTCTGCACCAAAACGTCCAAAGCACCACTATCTCCTAAGAAAGGACCAAAACAACTAGATAGATGAGATGCAATAGTAGATTCAAGCCTCTGTGCACGTATAATTGGGACAAAGAGCCACATGAGTAAGGATTACACATGCATGCATAATAATATGTTCGCCCAGCGATTACTGGGGAGAAAACGCTGCCCATCGAGATCTGCATTAGCTACTGTGCGTGCACACAAAGCATTTACACTCTGCCTTATTGATGAACAGGAATGGAACAACCTTTCTTTAAGGAAAAAAAAATTAAATCACTGCAGAGGACAAAAAAGCATATGCTGAGGTATGATTGACAGCCGCCATAATGGACTGTCATGTCAAAAGAACTGCCTTGCTAATTCTCTTACATAATGAGCTAGATGCTAGGCTCGCCTTGCAAGTTTGATTGTGCACCCTTCCATCAATCTTCCCGACATCTTGGCATCTAAAATACAGCAAAACCACTTAACAAGGGCTCTTTAAACAGGCAAGAGGAGGGATGTCTCTGTGTATTAAATGTGATGTGGAGGTTGCTATGGTAAAATTTGAGCATGTGAACATTGCAGTACAGAATTCCACACTGGTGGCTAGAACCGAGGCTAGCCATGCCTCCAGGTTCTGTATGCATACTTGGACTGCATTATTTAAAGAACAGAAGGAATATGGTTCTGGTGCCACTTTCATGGTAGGAAAAAAAAGTTCCTTTGTTTAATCCTTTTGTGTGTGTGTGTATGTGTGTGCAGATCCCTGGGGTGTTGATGAGGAGTATCCAAAATGGACTGTATGCTCTCTCTACAGCTTTCAAATATGGGGCTCCATCCCGCAGACTCCTTCAGTAACTAAGATGGGAAATACGTATTCATTTCTCTTTCTCTTTTTTTCCTCCCTTTCATCTGGTTGTCACAGTTACATGATGCTGCCAGTTGCAATCACAGCTCAACAGCGTTGGTAGGCAACTCTGGTAGCTTCATTTATTGAATTGAGAATTGCCATATAGGTGTCGATTATCTGCCCTAGAGTTCTGATGATTATAGCTTTAACTATTGGCACTTCCTTTATTACCAGCTCTCTGACTTCCCACTTTGTTTGGTAAATTTATAATCCACATAGCCCCTTCAGCTGTGAACTGCTCCCTCCCAGGCAATTGTAGATTAATTGCCAGCTCCACCCTAGGGCCCTGTAGTGGAAGGGGATTGAAGTGCACATCAGAGTGAAGTTTAGTGTATAAACATTTATGAGAATTTACTGTTCTCTGGGTTATTTCACGTTTTCCTTTTAGAAGAAGTTCCATGGGAAAGCTGCTGGGTTCCCCAGCTCCACAGTGACATTTCTTAGATGTATTTTGTTCCTGTTTTGTTGTTACTGCTCATTTATAGAACTGTTGAATGGTTAGGGTTGGAAAGGACCTTAAAGATGATCACAAAGACACCAAAATAGGTAATATACTACAACCTAGCTCATATCTCAACCATAACCTCAGCAGACAGAAGCCACCACTCTTATACCTGCTATTTTATCCAGGGACTTTTTGAGCTGTTTATTGAGGGATATTATTGTTTCTGCTTGTTCCATTTCTCTATTTCTTCCTATTTCTTCTTGCTCATACATACCAGTTTTAAGCATTGTTTAGTCCACGCTCCCTATATCTGCCTTTTCCTGTTGGTCAAGAGACAACATTCCCCTCCACAAAGAATCAGTTTTTGCATGCATGATTCCATTGTTCTCACTTTGCAAAATCAAACTCTTTGTTATACATGTCCTGGTCTGAGTGAACACAAATGCTGATCTGACTGTTCAGTATGATCTTCACAAGTAGAGTTATTTTCAGCCTCTCCTATATTTCCCTCTTTCTTGCACTTGGTTAGTTTTGACTTCCAGAGGTTTTGTGCAACTGCCACACAACACCAGAACCTTCTCTATGTTTTTAAGCATATTTAACAGGACTCAACTTCCTGCAACTTGGAAACATTTTCCTAAAGCACCCCAGCAGCTCCAAAGATCACCCTCCTTCTATGTATAGCGGCTCTAGCAATAACAGCACCAACTCTAGCAATAATTCATGCAGCCAACCTCCATGCTATTCACAGTCAAATGCCAGCCTACAGAGAAACAACTTGATACCTGAAGCGTCACTTTCCTTCTTAAACAACTTTGAGTACAATACTTCTTTTACTAAGGTTTCATACTCACCTTGCGCTCCCCATCTCTTCTCTTTGCCATTCCAACCTCCTCCAATATTCTGAATTGCTTCTAGTCCCCAAGCTCTTCCTCTTATCCAGCCTTTCCCTCACCTCTGCACCTGCAGCCTCTTTCCCACACAGTACCTTATAAGCCTCAAAAGCTGTGCTTCCCTGCAGGGTCCTTCCTAATTTGCCACAGTTGTTGCTAAATTGAAGCCTTGAATGTTCAATTGGTAGACTTCCATCAATGTATTTAAAAGGCTGCATCTTGTAAGTCTGTTGGGGTAGAGTTGAGTTTTGAAGATATGAACAGATATGGGGAAGTTATTAAATCCATTTTTTTATCATAAAGCTTTGTTAGCAGTCCATTGTTTCCTTAACATCTCTGATAAACTTTTTTCCAGTATCTCTGTATAGATTTTTCAAAGCGGTATGTCTGTTTTGGTCACATACTTCAGTTCACTTATGAGCACATTCACATTATCAGCAAATCATCATCTTCTCTGGTAATAAATTCATTCTCTGGGATCCTGAATCCTGCTCCAGACAATCTCGTATACAACAGAAGTCTTGCCCATCCTGCAGATATCAGGTCAATGTGGGTGAGATATTTGCATAGGCACTGGGGGTACAGTATGGGGTGCAGAGAGTATTTATGTAGTGAAAGCATGTGTCAGGGACTTTGTTCAGCTCCTGATTATATCTATCACAGGCTTTCTCGGTGATCTTGGACACCTTGCTTTATTCCTATATGACTCAACTTCTTAGCTGTAAAATAATGAGGATAATAATCTGTTTGGAATGTCCAGTGCTCATGAAGTTGTGGGGAAAGAGCTACAGACAAGTAGTAGGTAGAAAGATAGAAAGATCTTTCACTCTTATAGGTTGGAGTAGGTTTTTTTGACCTATCCCTCTTCAGAGTACTTGAAAGTGAAAAAAGGATTATGTTTCTCAGTGGGCCAGACTCAGTGACAGCATTCATCTGGTTTTTCAAGTATCTCTCATTTCCATTGTCATTCAGGGAATTTTTTATTTTCTCCCCCCGCCTTGTGTATCTGCTCTACTCCTAGCTCTGTTATCCTGAGTTCAAAAGCATTTCCACTCTCACTATTCAGACAGTTTTGTGTTTCAGAACTCCAGACATCAGCAGTATATGATTTATAACATGACATTTAATATATTTTTACATGCAAGTTTGCTCTGTGAGGCCTTTAACATTGCTTCTAGTAAGAGCAATCTCTTAAGAGAAAAAAGACTTTCATGGCTATTTGGTTTTGTATTAGCATGTAAAACCACCTCTCTACTTTCTTGCATTCTGTGGTTTCTTCTATGACAGTGCAGATTAATGGATGTATTTTTTATTTCTCGGAAAGATCTAATCATAGCATGAGAAGAGACAAGAAGCCAGTGAGAATTCTCTGATCAGCCAACTCTCCCTAGAAATGCTCGCTGTTTGGGAACATCTGCCTTAAAGATACCAGGTGTTCAGAAAAAAATACCAATAATAAAGTACTTATATGTCAAATATTTGCAGGCATGTTTAAAAGTTTGTAACAATCATTCCTTGTAAAGTAACTAGGTTATAAATTTCAGCTGAAAATAACATTCATAATCCAAAGCTAGTGTGCATCTGCTTCTGTGGTTGGTATGACAGGATGGTCCAAGTACAGCCACGAGCACATTATAACATTTGATATTTTTAATCAAATCCCATTTTAAGGTGTGATGTGTTTTACTCCGCTAAAGGTCATTTTAGTTACAGTAGCATTAAGGGTTTTCAATAAAACATTTTAAATGCCAGTTATATAACTGCTTTTAACATTTAACAGCCACATCGGTTACATGACCTGAGACAAAGGATATTTTCTCAGCACTTTGATATATTATGGCTAGATTATCCTTATGGGAACGTTCGGTTTCATAATGGCCTCAGGTCATCCCATATTATGTGGCATAGGACTTTTTTTTGTCACCAAAACAATAATTGCTAATGAAGCCAATGGTGATGTAAGTTCAATGACATGGCAGAGGATAGAGGCTGTAGTCAATAATAGCAGCAGACTCTGGCCACTAGGAGAAGTTCATCAGCACTATTCAAGGGCAAGGAGATGCAGCAGTAAGGAATGAATGCACACTGGTCTGTGTCAGCGCTGCACCATATGTTAAAGAAAAATAACTCAGGTAAACAGAAGTTCTTTCCTCCCCTGCATCTCCAAAGCACTGCATCATTAAAATATGATCTATAATAGGACATTAAGATATACAAAATATAAGATAGTATATACAGTATATAGTTTCAGAACATCATACCCAGGTGTATGAGGGCACATATAGAGTTATACAACTCAATACCTATCCTTTAACTGTGGGACAAGGGGATGCTGTGAGATGAACAAGCTCCATTTGATGTACAAGAGACTCAGAGCTTATTATTGAGGGTGGACAGCTATTTCCTTTAGGTTCTTTATAGAAAAGTACCTCTGGAGCAGCGTCTTCAGCTGTGGCATCTCTTCTGCCAGCACTCCCAGACTGTGGATCTCGTTCCCAGATCAGCAACCTTTTTGACTCAGAAATGAGACTCCATGTTGCAGATCATTGTGAGCCAGTCAAAAGGACCCACTCTTCTCTGTTTCTCTCATATTTTTCTTACCTCTATCTTCAGATTTTGGGTTTTTGTGGTTAAAGCCACCTCTTCATGTGTGATCCTGAACTGTGTAGCGCAGCTGGGGTTGGCAGGAGGTTCTAGCCATGCTTGTAGGCTTCTGCCTCCTCACATCAAAGTAAGAGGTTCTTGTCTGGCATATCATTGCCAAAAGCCAAAAAATATCTTTAAAAAGCAAGCTTTCTTAAGCCTCCTTTCTTTAAAATAGAAAGAAAATCTTTGTTTCAGAAATGAAATAAAAATGGTCTATCATGCGTTTTTTCCTTCTTTGAGCAGGGGATACTAGATGTCCAGCCTAGATTATTCTAAGAAAATGTACATATTTCTTGAAAAGCGATATAAGCAAAAGACATGGTGACAATCCTTTTTCACAGCTCGTAGGCATCATATCTTTCTCAGTGACTGCAGGTTGTAATGAAATTAAGAAGTTGCTGTGTTTCAGAATAATATCTTCCACAGCCAATTTTATCATGAGCCAATGAAATAAATGTTTCCAAAGTGAACAGCTGGCATCTCTTTTCATAAAAGATTCCCTTTTAGAACCCTATTTCCAAACAATATTACAGTGGCTCCATTCACATAGCTATAGTTAAGACTGTGTCAATACTTCTCTTATAAACCTTGTTTTTCAAGGGCTTATAACTTTACAGCTGAGCCATAATTAGCTGGGATTTGAGTTACAGCACAAGAGTTTAGTCTGTCTGTGAGAACATTTTTGCTAATATTAATAAAATCAGTTTTAAATCATAGAAGAGTAAAACATAGTACTGTATACGCATAAAAAGGATTCTTGAACATTTAACAGCTATGGTTTAAAAAAGGGAATTTTGACAAGTGATTAGAATATAACATGATCTCAATTTCTTTTTGTCCTTTTAAAATAAAAAGAGGAAAAAAAATCACTATAGAAACAGTTTGACAAACATACAGAAATTCAAAATCAGAGTGTATAGTTTCTCCTTAATTTATGTTGTTATGAAGAACAGACACAATGATCTCATTAAGAGGCACAGAATCAACCAAATCTCATATTCTGTGGCTTTTTTCAGTTCTTACTTTGGTCTTGCTGCCATGTAAGCATAGTTTTCAGTATCTGATATCATTCTGTTTGAGCATTTTATGACAACACCAATTTGCACCCTGCCTGTGGTTTTACTTCAGTCTCAGCTATTAGCCCATCTTTCTGCACTCCCTGTTTTCATTGCCATTCTTAATTACAATGCAACTCAAACACCTCCCATTTCCAGCCATTCCAGTCATACTAAACTACTCCACTGTGAGCCCAACTCACCCTTTCGGCATGAGTCAGCTTTCATTTCTATTCATGGAGCTCTCCTGACTGAATCAGGATTTCATGTCAAGGAGAGCTGTATTTGGTTCACTCGCTGTGTATCTTAATGGCAACATCTGGATATCCCAAAAAAGCTAATGAAGTCCCATGAAATGAGGCCAAGTAATTGATGTCTTTATGCAGAAACTAATTTGTTCATAAAACCTTGCCCTTTGTATCATAAATTGTTCTGAAAAAATACACGCAATGAGAAAATGGAAATGTCAACATTGGTCACTCAAAGTGTCTTTTTCTAGTAGGTATAAACTGTTACAAAAGAAATAAATATGACAATGTGGAAAGCCAGTAGCTCAGCAAAGCCCTGGCTGCTTTCCAGGAACTTTATTCCTTCACTTTACCCCTCCCCAGCTCTACTCTTCCCTGGTTTTGCTTTAGACTTCAGTCTACTCCTCTATTCTGGGACAATTTCCCTGTCAGAGTCCTACAATGACCCTAAACCCTTGCTCTTCCTAACCTTAAAGTTTCTAGATTTATCCATCCCACAATGACTGTATTTGAAACATTCCTTTTCATGCAGACCTTGGGCTCTTGTGCAAAACTGCTGGGTGCTCATTTGAAAACAAATCAAATGAATTTGTTTTGAATTCAAAAAAATCAAAAAGAATCATCCAGAAGGGCAGGCTCTGTGTGTGACAGACCCACCTGAGACCAGAACAGACTCAGAGAACCATATACTGATGTCAAAACCTTTATCATGGTCAGCAAAATAATGGTTCAAAAAAATCAAGGATCTGTTTTGTCAGTGCCACAGGTTGTGTTTCTAGTTTTGTTTGGCTTGTGTTAATGGAGAAGCAAAAGGTTCATGTTCCTGGTGAATTAATTTTACTATCTTGATTGTTTT
>JANHGB010014055.1:12091-29877 GCA_026283785.1 Coracopsis vasa | reverse complement strand
TCTTGCAAAACAGTGGATTGTGAGGATGCTTTGCGGTTTTTCAATGGGTTAAGTCAATTTTTACATTATGATTATTCACAAGATATGACGAGATATGATTTACAGAAAAGCCCACAATGTTGAGGCTACATAATTAATCTGTTTTCTTTTGTCATTGCCCTTTTTTAACTGCTTGCTGGCACCATGACAACCATAATATTCTGCATATGATTGAGTGTTGATGAATATGGCCAGGATGATGTGCCTTGGCTCAGTTGCACATTAGATGAACTTAGCCCTGGATCTTCAGTGCATGTGTGATACTTGGGTAATATGGCTGTAAGAAGAGCAAGAGGAGGAAGATGAAGTTAAGCTATTAGTTGCATAGAGGTTGAATAAGGTTGAACAGCCTTATTCAGAAAAATGCCATTTCTGGACTTGGATGACTGACAGTGTATGGGACGAGGCTAAATTGCATTACTAGAAGACAGGCTGTGTTTTCCTCTGTTAAAGAACTCAATTGTCTGTACCCTGGTTCAAATAACTTACTGCTTTGGTTTTGGAAAACACTAATGCAGCTTCCTTTCATTATGGCGAAGTGTGAAAATTTGTTATCCCTTGTTACTAATAGTGGCCTTCACTTTACTGTTTATAGTTCAACTGTTGGAAATTTTTGTAATTTAATTTTGTTGGGCTACTAGGAAATATGCTGTTGAGTATCCTGTATCTTAATCCTGCATAGGAAATGGATACCTTTGGATGATCAGGATTCCAGAACTCCATGGCAATTTATTAATAGGATCTATATGACTAACTTGGGAAGGCTGCAGTGCCATAGTCTTTCAAAATTTAGACCTGTGTTGAAGTGAGATTACAGAATCTCCAGACCCCTCCAGACTCTGAATAATGCCCCCAGTCATCTGGAGAGATACAATTTATGCTCCATTTCTCTGGCTTATGAATTCTTTTGGTGGCAGTTTGTGTAAGAGAGAGGAACAAAGGAAATAATTTAGAAGTAGTTGTAGGAATTGTGTGAATTCTCTTGGAAAGCATGGTGCCTCATCAGGGGAGTGATGTCCCTTGTTTGTTCCATGCAGACTATTCAGCACTGAAATCAAGCCAGTATGTAGATTGGTATTAAGGTTGTGGGCACCTGAGGACAGCGACTCTGTGGAGTTTTATGGCAAAGTCAGCAGTTACCTGCTTTGCTTATTAGCAAGCCATTGTGCTCTGTACCAAGTATAATTTTCACACTAAGACATATTCCATCTCTATAGTTCAAATGAGAGTTAGGAGCTGGTGTGTGCTCCTGCCTCTAGGTCTTCTGTTCAATTTCAGGTCTAGCCATTAGTCCGGCGTTTTGTCTAAATAGCTGCTTTGCACTGTGTGCTCAAGAAAAATATTTCTGTTATATATCACTTCTTGTTTCTGTCAAGTTCTTGTCTCTTAGACAATACAAGCAGAGTTACAGATCCATTAGTAGTAGCAAAACAAACTCCCCAGTATTAACTGTTAAAGGAGTCTCCTTAAAAAGAAATCCCATGTATCTAGTCACTAAACTTGTCCGTATGGACAGTTGGCTTTGGGCAATTCTGTGATGCTTTTTCTGGATTACTTGTTCATTCTGGCACTTCAGATTGTTTGTTTGGGTTATTTGCTCATTATCTAGAGAAATATGTCTGCCGTTCTAGAGCATTCTCTGTTTTAAGATGCCAGAAACTTGAGCTGTCTTCTGTAGAGTCACTCAACTATTCCAAACTGTTCTGTAGAAAGAACAATTGACTCTGGAAGCACTAAAGTTTGATCAAAGTAAACAACCTGTATACACAAACTGTAGGAAGAGCTTCTATACTGTGGGGCATTCACTTGGACTGGGTTGGTTTGTTTGTTTTAGGAATTCATTATTGTTTCACTTCCTGAAAGAGCATGATTTCTATTGAATGGCTTATGCTGTGGCATCAGAAGTCTGTAATCGAATGCTTCAGACACTACTGTTCTGCTACAACTTGCCTGGAACAATTGTCTGAACATGGAAGTTAAGTGACTGTCATAGATATGCTAGGAGATTCCCAGGCTCAGTTGCTTACATGTCTCATAGCTCACCATGGGGATCATCACAGCATTCACACAGCTGTATTGGGCTTTTAAAGGAATTTTTCACTTGTGCAATAGTCTGGGCTCAGATGTGGTAGAGATGCTTATATGTTTGTCTTTTGCTAATCCTGTCTCAGATGGTGTATCTCTAGCCAGTCTTCTGTTTGAACTTCCAGGGAAATCATCGTTCTGTGCTTTAATTATTTCCCTATTACAATTGCAAATAATTCATGCTGCTAATTAAAATGCTGTTAGAATTGCACAGAGAGAGGGGCAGGGAAAGAATACAGCCTGCTTATGCTTGCAATTTATCTTATCTTACAATTTTATAGAACAGTTATTGCTAAGGTAGCTCACAGTCTACGAATGAAGATATATAACCTTCTGATTCATGGTGTTTGTCTACTGAAGGTAGAACAAACCAGCCACATATTTCAGAGCCTTGTTTTGTCTGGTGCATGTGGAGTGGTGTGGTTAGGAGAAACACTGTGGCCAAACCAGATTTATGTTCCTCTAGAGAGAAACAGGTTCAGAGAGACCTCTCTGTTTAGTACTAAGGGCCTGAAACTGGGAAGGCCATGAGTTCCCTAAATAACTGATAACTGGCAGCAGAGTTTCTTACGCAGATCTCAGAAACCTAAAGGATACATTTTTTGTATTGTGAAATGAAAAGGAAACCATTGTAGAGTTGGGGAAATAGGTCATAAATCCAGAAGACTTTTTAGTGTTGGTTGGAGTTCAAAGAGAAATTAGGAGACCTAGGTAAGGTATGTGTTAAACACTTGAGAAATATCAACACTGAAGAAAACTTGTGTTAGTGTCTTAGTTGTCCATGTATAATAGTGAGACTCCAAAACTAATGATAACTTTGTGGTAAGTTGTGACTGCATATTGCAAGCCAGATAATGCTACTTCTGCATCTTCACTTTTCCTCCTGTTGTAAGTAATATGAATTCAATTCTGTCTTGTCTGCATTGTGGCGGATAATTTTTGTGCTCTTTCCTGTCTTCAGAAAAAGTTATTAGTAATTCTTGTTTAATACAAAAAGATTAAAATCATCAACATTGCTGATGACATAAGAGCAAAGGATGTCTCTTTTGCGGCAGATCATCCTGCACCATATCTGTAACTGGATGGTGCTGCCATTGCACACCTACTGCAGGAGAAAATGAGATCCCTAATGTTAAAAGAGAAAGTGCCCTTCTAGTCTTTCTTCTTACTGAAAGATACTGTTTTCTTTTGTCAAGGACCTGTGTGATTAGATATTTATCTGCCTTTGTTCCCAGGAGAGAGGACTTGCAGTTCATACTTTCTGGTTTGTGAAACATGATTTCATACAGATGATTACGTCTCAGGAATCTCTGTCATTCTACTCCCAAAAGGGAGCTGATGAGCAAATCGGCTTTCTAAAACGTGAAAGAAGCCTAGAGCAAACTCTTTGTCATCACATTCCTGGTAAATCCAGAGTTGCCTTCCACAGAGGTGCTAATATTTAGCAATGGCTGTGGTTTCCCACAAGGTTGCTTAGGTGAACATAATAAGTGAGAGAGAATAAAGGTTGGCTTCATCATGATCTGCACTGGGTGAAAACTATTTTGGATTGTGTACGTGGTTTCTATGTAGTTTTTCAAAATCAGACTGGTGTCAATCTGTGTTTCTTACCTTCACAGCAAGTTATTCATCAGAGAAAGAAAATGCCAACTATTAAACTAAATTTATATAGATTAGTTGAATTGTTACTCAGAACAGACCTGAATGGAGAAACCAGAGGATAATTGCAAACCCAAGGTAGAAGCTTGCCTCTCTCCACTGACTGTATAGGAAGCATGGTCTTGTAAAATAAGTGCTTCATGTGCCCTAGGTAGGGAGGAGTAAAATAACTTCTGTCTGCATTTGCTACACCACCATTGGACTGTTGGACTGGACATCTCCAGTTTGTAGAGCATGACAGTTGGAAGAAGGGGAAGTGTTCCCATTCATCTACTGAGGTGTCAGCAAGTACTGACAGCAGTTGCTGTCTGAAAACTTCATTCTGACTTGCACAGATGCAGTACCCATAGCATCTCCTGCAGTATCACAAGTAAACGTGAACCCTTGTCATTAGATGTGTGCTGTGAGTGTGGCTTTGGACATGTTTAATATTTTTAGAACTAGTTTGAGGTTGAAAAGGTGCTTTCCAGCAGTTGTACTGTTACAGTAATTTCTGGGGAGATTAGAGAAAAATGTTAGGACAAACCAGTGTTAATAAATAAAAGTCTTAATTAATAAATAAGTCTCTTAATTAATAAAAAGTCTCTTTTATTAATAAATAAAGTTCTCTTCAGTGTTTCATCCAGAAATAACATCTGTCACCTTTATTGTCACTTTCTCACATTAAGGTGTCACCCAACTTTATTCGTTAAACATAATTATTTGCCTTTTGCATTTCAGGTATCTTGATTTATAGCTCTCTTAAAATACAAGAAATGAAACAGGCAGGATAAATGTCTTAAACTCTGTGCTGTTTTGATTTTAAACTGCCTAATCCTGTGCTTTGCTTCCTGTGAAGTGTTAGAGCAGCTTATGCCTTGTCACCAGCCTTTTCAGAGTGGCAGACAGAAGCCAAAAGGGAAAGTCTTTTGTGTGTGTGTGTGCTTCTTTCCAGATATAGTGACACGGGCTTTAACTATGGCTTGTGCCTGCACTTCGGGAAGCCCCTCTAGCCAAGCTTCAGTCCATCCTCAGAACAGCCTTGTTACAGCCTTCATTTGCTGAGCTTGAAAAAAACCTGGTCTGGATTATCTGGGATCTCTGATACAAGTCTCAAGCAGTCACTTGGATCTTCACTGTTGGGATCTAGGGAAGAGGAATATTTAATTGAGAGGAATTCCAAAGCTCCTTCCTGTTTCTCATCCAGACACTTGATATTTGCACACACAACCAGCTACACAAAAGTGACAGTTAAATGGCTGTATAGTGGATGTTAGTATTTGTATATAGACTGAACTCACACTTTCCAGAGCCCTGTGGGGTTTTTTTCCTAGCATTGATCCAGCTAGATGTTACTTACAAACAGATATTAGAATTACTTTTTGAAGTCCAGAAGCAGCAGCACATTTCTCCTGCGTTCTGTGCATTTGTTTCTGTAAACTTTGGGAATTGATGCGTATGAATGGAATGTCTGTAATTGACTTTGCAGTCTCTGATTGTAGTATTTGATTTGCAACTTCATGCATGGCTGGTGAAAGTTAATCACTTACACATTGATTAAAATAATTTTCTCTGTTTCAAAAACACAGGATGCAGTTGCTCATTCATAAAGACTTAAAATGTCCCCCAAACACCAAGCACTAATTAAATAGTGGTTTAGAAACAGTTTATAATTTACGGTAGCTACACTCTCCCTGTGCTTTACTTCTTATGCAAAAGTAGTTTTCAAATATTGAGGATGGTTGAGCGATATTTTGAAGTTATTGGGTTTACTTTGTTCATCTCTGTACGTCCAAATCTGAATAATGTTGTGAAAGTGAAATAGCACCCTAATATTATGGCTCAAAATAACCTATAGTTTTTCGTTACAGGAATCACAGCAGAGAGACAAACTGAATGTGAATTATGTCTAAATTTAGTAGGTAGCTTATGTGTACTACTTAAACTAACAAACAACAAAAAATGCTGATGTGTTTGAGTCAGCTTGGTCATCTTGCTCCTACGGTTTCCTGAGTTTTAACTTTAGCTGGAGTTGAGTTTATCTTCTAGTTCTGATGTGACTGCTTCTGCCTGTAGGGTGCTCTGGGATTGAAAGAGCGTTCCAAGGGTGAGCTCGGTTATTTTTAGGCAGGTTAAACATCTGGATGTTCACTACAGAACCTTTTCCAGGAAAGCATTTTGTTCCTGAGCAAGAAATATCAGCAGAAACATAAATGCAGCACAACAGCATGTAAGCTCTGGCGTCCCAGGGGACTCCGATATTTTCAGACTGGTCTGTTGCTTAAAGCAACTCTGAGGATTACAGAAGGATACTGGGAGGATTTACCTCTTGTAGGTGGCTTTGACACATGGGAATCCAGAACAGAGGTGCTGAATTAGAAAGGAAGGAATTGTTGTGGGAGACATAAGAAATACATTTGTAATGTTTCTAAGACTCCAAGTGTTTGCATTCTGACTGAAAAAAGTAGATTTTTGATTGAGATAGAGAACAATTTTCTACTTAGCAACCTATCAGTGTTAAAGAGTTTTCTGGATTCAGAAAATGCAAAAATGTTATATGTACCATATAGGCTTTGGGGAAGAAAACTTAGGTTGTAATGATTTTAAGGCATTTCACTATACGTTGTTTGTGTATGGGAAAACACGTCAAGAAAGTTGTCAAAGCTAAATGAGTGAAATGTATTTAACTGAAGTACCTTTGTGGAGAGCTGGACTTCTCTTTTATATGAGCTGTCTTACACCCTTGGTTATGCAGAATGCTGCTTTAAAAACGTATCCTGGCTCCGTAGCTCAAAACTTGCCTGGCTGGAGCAAAAGTCTTGGGCAAAGGTGAAATCCAAATTTCAGCAGTACCGTTTGCTAATAAATTGCATTTGCAGCTGAGGGGTGGGTTTCCTCTTTACCAGTTCCCAGGCGCTGCAGAGAGAACTCTGACATTCCCTCTTCTTTTTCTTAATACATTTTGAGTATCATTAACTCCACACTTTTCTCAAGCAGGAGAACTGAAGATTGTAGTTAGTTCCTATGCCCATTTTCTAATACTGTTGATATGATGGTAAATATATTTGTGGTGGGAGGGAATATTTTTTAACAAACTGTTTTGTAGGTGTTTTATATACCTCTTGAGGATTTCAAAACTTCTCATGTTTATGTATTGAGAAGCTTATGTCTCTCCAGTTGTATATTAGCTTGTATATTAGTCTAATGAGAGGTTGCTTCTCTCCACAGATACTGTTTGGTTTTAATGGTATACACTGTGATAGCATGAGACTGTTGCCGAGTTGAAAAGACTGTTTCATTTAGTTGAAATGCTTAAATCAGGTCACTCACAGGTAATCTGTATTTTGTTATTTACTATGATCATTACAGGAAAATGTGAATGAATATAGATGCCGAAGGATCAGCACTTAGGTTTCCAGCATGTAAAATTTCTTGAAAAGCTGAATCCTCTACTATAGCAGCAGCAGCATGTCTTCAAAACCACACAGTGTTTGTTTTATAGTAGCTCCTAGATGCCAGGCATATATTAAGTCATTCTGAGCCTGCTGCTGGTACATAGACATCCCTTTCAAGCCCAGCAGTTCTCTGTTTTTCCTAAAAGTATCAAGCCATTAATTCCCTGATCCTTAGGGAAATTATTTTAAGTTCATGTAAAAATTAGAGGCTGTTGTTTCAGTGGGCTTCAGGATTCACGCAGAAGTGTCACTTTTACATGTTTCAAAGTAACTCTGTTAAAGATGGGGAAACCAGAAGTTAACCTGACTTGTTAGTTTTCCTTTCTATCCATGTGGTTGGAATTGTCATGGTTTTTAGTAACACCTGAAAAATCTGATGCGGCTGCTCTTGGCTGTGCTGGATTCAACTTTTGTCTGGGTTAGAGTTAGTGTTGAAGGTTTAATCTGACTCTGCTGTGACATTTCATGAATGTCTAAGCAAAACCATGTTTTTAGAAGTGGCTCACTGCTCTGATGTGTTCCAGTTTGTCTAGCATCCACCACTCATTAAATGAGCACAGCTTGAATTAATGGAATAAAATGGATGTTACACTAAGAGGGAGATGTGAACAGGAAGTTACTATCTTGGGTCCTTTTGCTATGAGTGTCAGTTGTATCTTTAGGATGACCACTGCAAGTTAATGGATTTTCTATGAATAGGAGAGAATTTAGTTTCCTCAAATGTGAACTTGATGCCTTTATGTGTAAGTTTGCTTCTCAAAAGGCAAACATTTTGTTCAGTAAAAATAATCGTTTTGGTTTCATTTTAACCTAGTTACCCCTGGGCTTGCAGACGTTAGACGCACAGTGTTGACTGACGCGGGATTTGGTGTGTATGTTTCCATTCTGTGTTTGTAGAAGAAGAATAATACATAATGAAATGGTAATAGCTCTCTGATAAAACCAGTTATGGTTTTATATAATTAATATCTATATTGTTTCTATTTTTATATCTATATTATATCTATTTATATAATAAATATATAATAAATATAATGAAAATAAATTTTCAAGTGGATGTCATTTGATGCTGGTCAAGTAGAAATTTCACTTGGTCCCATACATGAAGCCTCATAAACTTCAATTTGTCCAACAGGTTTACGTGGTGCAGTACTAAAGACTTGACTGCTGCTCTTATGAAAGTTACCTGTTTAATAAGCGTGGCAAGGCTCAGAGGCTCAGCATATGAGGTGCCTCTAATAATCTGTCTGAACATTATCATTTCATTAAACCTCTGCTGTTTAGAATGAGTGAGTACAAAAGAGCAGTAGGACACGTTCTCCTCCTTTTTCTTGTTTCTCAGGACTGGAAAGAGCATACTGGGTAATACATTTGGAACAGGTCCATTTGGTTTTTTGTGTTGTTGGGTTTTGGTTTCCCCACCCCTAAAAGCACAGTACATGAAGGTAGAAGAGCTGCCATCTCTTGTGTTGTTACTAGTGTTCTGTGGCTATGGAGATGCTGATCTGAAAATGAACTTGGATTTGGTGGGGGAGTGGTGTGTGTGTGGAAATTGTTCAACTGTATCAGTTTACTGTTTGGTGTTGTGAATTCCCCTTTTGCGAGTAAGACGATTTTTGGTTGGTTTAATCTCATAGTTCCCCCATTTGGTGTTCTCTTTTGCATGGGTGCCGGCTTCTCCCTTTACCATGTGTTTTTCTAGACTAAATAAGCTCAGTTCCTATCTCTCCTAGTCATCTTAGAAACTCTTTTCAGCGCTTATTCCAGTGACAGGCTGAATAATTTTGCTTACACTAAAGCTAAATTAACATTTAAATACCAGTACCTGCCTTCCCCTTAATAATCATCTCTCCTTCCTGTGCTGTATTTATTGTATGCTCTTAGAAAATAGGATGAAAAAGTAATGAACAGGAGAGAACACCTCTGGAAGAATGTGTCTATGCAAAATACTAGTATTGGTAAGCTGAGTAGTATGGGAAGATCATAGTGCTCATAATGTAAAACCTTAATTGGCTTCGGTAGTAAATCATAGGCATTCTGAAATGTTAATTGCATTAGGGTCTGTTGATATGCATTTAATGGCATACTACAATTTAAGCTGAAGTTTTGCTTCCTAGCTTCATGCTAGCCTGAGTCACCAAGCCTTTGGCACAGATACCTTGGAAACATGCTGCGTTGATTGTCTGTATTTCTTTGTAGTGTGTTATTTTGGTGCTTTATACTCAAATTCTCTTCCTGTAATAAATGCAAGTAGCTCTCTAATTCACTGTTGTTTTCTTTCTAAGTAAAATAGCCATTCTTTCCCTTTGATTAAAAGACTTTGCAGAGAGTGTCTTGTGCTTGTGGGTGTGAAATTTTAACTCAAGTTAATAGGGAGTCAATGACTTGCATCAAAACAGGAGCAAAATCCCTGGCTTAAGCTTAATTTCCCGCCTCCACTGCCTCAGTTGTAACTGAGCTGATCATGGGAGTTGTGTGTTCAAATTTGGCTTTCAGCATTCTCTCTAGGTGGGATCCATTCAGCAGCAAAAAGCTGCTGTTTGGCATACTGGTAATGTAGAACCTAATGATGTTGGCTTTTTTTTTTCCCTGTTTTTTTTGCTTTTCAGAAAGCAAAATCTGTTGCTGTTTGGTTATTTTAGAATTGTACTCCTGGTTGTGTGAACAGCAGTGCATTATTCCTCTACAAACCAAGTACTGGAACCATGAAATGTTATCATTACAATATTACAGAAAACCTAGTGTGAGATTTTACTTCAGGCTTTTCATTCTAACTACATGTAGGGTTTGTTTGGTTTTTAATGTTTTAAACTCCTTGTTTTTCACTTACATTGGAGAATAGAAGGGGTGTAGAAGGGGTGTTACTTCCAATCAGTGTTTCAGCTTCAATGGAAAAATTAAACACTCCTTAATTTTTCTGGGTTCAACTGTTCGTAGTTCCTTGACCCACTTGAAGTTCATTTGTCCCCCACTAGCACTTTTTTGTTGTGTTATCAGGAGTAACAATGATACTCTCTGTTTGATTCAACATGCCTTTTGACATATTTGTATGTTTGGGGAACAGATTGATTCAGCTTAGGTGTTTGGCTTTTGTTGTGTGTGTTTGCCAAAGTAATCTGATGCTGTTGTGGAGCCTCTCAGTCTACTACAGACCCAAGAAGCTTTTTACTTGAGATGAACGATTGTAGAGCTGCTCTTACTATCCCCCACTTCTCTAAATCTAGAAAAACTTAAAGCCTGAGTGTCACAGTTCTGAAGTAGTCAAGAGTAAGGTTAGTCCAGTATGACTAATTTTATGACCTTGTTTTGTGCTCTGGGGATATGTGGGAGAGATGGTTGGCTCTGAGGTTTGTTTTGTTTGAGTGAAAACATAATTGTGTATGTGTATGTAAGACTTAGGACATACTATTGTCAGAATTGGTACATTAATTGTTTGCCAGGGGCTTGCAAAGTAGATATTGACTCTCTTAATTGTGAGACAGAGATGAGATATTTGCTCACTGCTGTCTTCCTGGTCCAGGTGGAACAGCAGTGAGGATTGGGACAAATATTTAATCCCAGATAATGAAACCTCACGTTTTATCAGCTTGGGCAACTTTTAGTTGTGGCTTAAGGTCCTCTGAGATGCTGTTGGCTGAAACTAATAACTTATGCTACAGTAGCTGTGTTAGCAGTGTTTAGTCATGATACGAATTGCTTGTCAGCATTTTCATTGCAGCAGCTTCTAACCCTGCTTGAAACAGGTCTTCCTGCTCCTGTAAGAGCAAAATGCCCATGTTGAGCCCACACTGAGTGAGTTCTGATCATACTGTGGCTGGCAGAGTGACGGTTAGGTTGTGGATATCTCGCTGTAGAGCTTGGACAGGGCTTTGTTATTGAACAGGGGATTCTTGTGCAGAAGAGACTTGTAGTTGTTCTTCAAGCAGTAAATGTATTTTATTGTGAACTGGAAATACGGAGCACCTTTGTGGTTTAGGTGATTATAGTCATTGTTAATGAGCTTCTCTGTTAAGCAGAAAAAGGCTTACAGAGATCACAACATAGATGCGAGCCGAAGGCGAAGACTTCAGTAACATTTTTATCTTCTTCCTGTAACTAGAATGTCATAAAATGAAACCTGCACTAAGCAGTCTTCTGTCTAAAGCAGAACTGTGCTACCAAGCAGTTAAGAACTCTGGGTTGCATATATGTCTGGGAGATCAGCTGATACTTTTATGACCCAAAAAAGTCTTAGCTGCCAAAATTGCAGAAAACTTCCCTGTACCAGGAATAACCATTGATGGTTCCAAACTGTTCTTCCTGAATGCATAACGTTGTTTGGGTCATGATGAAGCTGAGGAGCATAAAACTGCAGACAGTTTGCACAGTGGTACTCTGCAGACTTAAATCACGGCAACTACACCCTTGATTTGCCTTTTTTTTTTTTTTAATGTAAAAAGAGCTATTTTTGGAAAATTGATACAGTTGAAAGTGGTAGTTTAGCTAGAGGAGCTGTTTCAGCAAAGCTTTGAGGTAGGCTCATTATTGAGCTGACCTCTGCAGAGTTCACTGCTCTGTTGGAATCTGAAAATTTACATAAAGAAATATGCTTGTGGCTGTGGTGAGAAATGCTTGTGTGCAGCAGATCTTTATTTGACTTCCTCTCTTCTCCTTCCTTCCAAGCCTTCCTCTGATCATTTGTGGAAGGTGGAAACAGTTTTCCAGATGAGGAAAGACTTCCTATGTGACCAGTTTGTTCTTGCAGCTAAGCTGTAACCTTCTTGCTTTGTGTGATGCCTCATACATATGTTTATGTATATTTTCATATTTATGTATTTACATCTTGTTCTGATACTTGCTGATTTAATTCTTCCACAAAAGCATTATATTCACATTTTTGTTTAGTAATTTATATGGGACGACAGCAAAACTTGAATCTATCCTTTGCAGTACACTGAAGTCTTCTATGAATTGATAAACTATGAAGACAATCGCAGACAGTTGCTTTACTTCAGCAAATGAGTCTTAATTCTTTTTCTCATTCCCATGAAACATGTTTTTTAACATACTATAGCTTGACCCTTGCAAATGCAGTATGGCTACTTCTTGTACCTCACTGAATACCCTTATGTGTTAATGATGATGGGGTTTACTTGACAGTCTCATTAATGGGTGGCCGGTGCCTCAAGATGCTGTGCTGTGGTGAAGGTATCTGGAGAGCTGGGGTTTATGAAAGTGTTCAGGTGCTTGAAGGGCTTGTGGGGACAGATAACTTGATTTAGAGTTTTCAAGGATACTGCTGCATGCTGCAGCCATAGTTTACTAATGAAAACAAATCTGGAAGGCTGAGGTAGCACAAAATATTATAAAAAGTCATCATAGATGCAGCAACCACAGTACCTGTGGTCTGTTTTGAGCACTAACTTCATTAAACCATTGTTGACTTCTGCATAGAAGGTTAGTTAGAAGGAAACAGCAAGGTTAGTTTTGTTTCATTTACATAAGCTCCAGTAAAGCTTGGATTACAGGTGTGTGTATTACAGTGTGCTTAATCAGACCTAACTGTAAGCTGCTTCTGAAAGGGTTTTAGTCCCACCTTGTCCCTGGCCACATGTTGACTCCTTTTGTCTTTGTGTCACAGCTAGCAATTGTGCAACTGCTGGCCTGAATGAAAACTCGATGCACAACAATGGTAATTTGCCAGGGCAGCGTGCTGCTTTGCTGGGGTAATTTTCCCACCTCTTTCTTCTCTTCCTGCCCATGAATAAAGTAAGTTTTACTAGCAAAACCCAAGCTAATTGTTCGAAAAAGGAGGCTTTATTGGCAGAGTTCTATTAATGCCACTGAAGTCAGAGGTGAGGTAACGTAAGGTGGCTAAAATTTATGGTGTAGGGCTGGCCTGTTGGTCTCTCTTGCCTCAGACTTTTCATTTTCAAACCACCATTGGCAAATCGTAGATGAAGCTGGATTCCTTTAGATTTAGTTGTCAAGAAGGGGTAAAAGTTATAATTGTGTTAAAAATAAAACCAGGGCTGTGCTTTGGCTCAGCAGTTTGCTGGGGCTGGCCTGGAGTAGGATGCCAGCGTTCTGGAACAAGTTAGCTGATCTGCAACAGCTCAAGTAAAATAAACATGACTCAAAATACAGACTTGAGTAAAGCATTCACTACTAACTCTGTTTTGATATCAAATGTTTTTCCATAGGTTCTTGTTCAGTTTAATGCACTGGAATGATACCTACTAACTTATTCCATGGGACTCCATTATCGCAGACAGCATCGTGGGGATGTTTGGTTCACATTTTCACAAAACGTTTGCAGTCATGGATACTTGTGGTACAGTTTCAAAACCTACTTCTGGAGAGGATTCCTTGGCTGCTGGTGACATAGATTTGGCAGTAAAAGCATTCCCTGATTTTCATGACATCTTGTGCTTTCTTTCTGTAAGAAAGAAAGAAGGGGAGGTTCCCAGGTCTTGTTTGGTTTGTTTGCTTTGGAGCAAAAACCTCAATCCAAGTGAACCAACCAACCTCCTCAATAAAACACTGAGCCTCATAAAAGTAAATTTAGTTGTGTGTCTAGGTTAGAGGTGAAGATCCAGACTCCCATTCACTTTACAAATGCATAGTATGAAATAAAAAAGATGGTATTTTTTGTTGCAGAAATGTCAAAGACATTCAGTGTATTTTGGGGTATTTATTTTGGTTCTGGCTACATAGTACTCAGATATGTGTGTCCACTACAACTTACTTGAAGATGTAATTTTTCTTCATTAACCACTGATTGCAAATTTTGCTCCCAAGTCTCCTGTTTAGTGTAGTTCCACCTGAGTGGTGGGGAGCTCAGGATCTGGGAATGCGTTTAGGGTGCAGGGATGTGCTCTGTATTGGTGGGAAATAATGCTCCTTTGAACAAGTAAGGTATTCTTATGCTTCCAGGCAGGGGCTGGAAGTTGTGCTCCCGTTCCTGAGAGGAAGTGAGTGCTCCAAGCTGAATGTGAAATCTGGAAAGCTTCCAGTTACTGTAATTCTTAAACACTGTGAAACATGTAATTCTTTGTTCTGTTGGCAAACAGTTGGGTGAACCAAAAGAGTAGCTCAGATAATGCTTTTAACAGAAAACATAGTGAGGGTGTGTTTTGCAAGATTGTATGTCCTGATGCCTTACTGGACATATGCTTCAGTTTCATCTCAAAGTGAGCTCAGAGGAGTTAGCAATTGGGTTGGGAGCTTAGAATTTGGGTTTTGGGGGAAAGTTTTAGGAAAGCAGCTTTCTGGAAAGGATATAAGAGGGAATTGGGGGTTTTAAATTGGATGTGTAGAAATACATAGGATCTCTAACAGTATGAAAATGTTCCAAGACCTCTGTCTGATAAACAGCAGAATTAGTCTCTGGTTACAACTTTGAAATGCCTGTCTGAGCCCTAACCACATCTGCATAGGAAAATCTGGGTTTAGTGGGACATCTCAAATTACTCTGGTTTGGTTTGGTTGGTTTGGTTTTTCCACTTCAGACTTGCTTCAGGGTTTTTTTTTTTTCTGATATGCTCCGTGTTTCCATAGATTATTTAGACCTTATCTGCCTGTGACAATTGAGATGAAGTTGTAAACTTACTTTAGAAAACAAGCTATTCCTTTAAGGTAAGTGAAGCCATGGTGATTTGCTTGTTTTTCCTATGAATCACGCTGAAGAATGGAATAGTGTTGAGATATGTTTACAGCTGTGGGTACTATGACTTCACACTTAAAATGATACCTTTAACTGTTACACTCAGGTTAACTTTGGTTTGGCAGCAAGCCTAATGGAGGCTCTTAAATATGTATATATCTTGCACATGTAAGGCAGTTGAAAGAGGCTTTTTAGTTGTACCCTTGACCTGGAATCCAGTAAAGGAAAAAAGCAGTATTGGTTTTACCTACAGAGTGAGGCTGCCCCCCCATCAAAATGAATATTTGTGCAATTAGCTGTAATAGATCATTGTGTACATGGTGGTGCTTTTCTTCTATGTGCCCTAGGGCCATGCTCTGGAGTCCTTGACTTTGATTTGCTCATCTTAATAAATTATGCTGCAGTGATAGCTCACACATGCCCTGCACTGTAGCACCACAATGTAATTACTCTTAGCAGTAAGTTATCCTGATCATCGTATTCTCTAACACCTCTTTTCACTTCTTTTAAGGAATAGAATAGTTAGTAGAATATTTGGAAAATGTAACAGACAAGTAGATTCAGAGAAAACATTTTCCTCACGAGTGGCATACTCTTCATGATCAAAAGAGAAGAGATGTGTAGGGTCACTGCAGCATAGTGAAGGTGAATACTCATTTCTGGCTACAGTTGATAGCTCCAAAAGCCAAGGGTGGGGCAGGGGAAGTGAGTTGCAAAATATTCTTCAACTTGCCTTGAATTTACCAACTAGTATTTCTTGACTTTGTTTTTCTGTTGCTGTAGCAATCACCAAAGTAATAAACACACTAAATAGCTTCTGAAATACACAAAACCCTTGGAGCAGGTGGGAACTTTCACCAGCCTCGGTGCTGACATGTAAGACCAGGTTTCCAGCAGAAGTTGATTGTTGGGTTTTGGTTGGTTTTTGTTGTGGTTTGTTTTCCCTTTGAAAGAATTGACTGTTTGCTGTGATGGGACCCTCAAACTGAATGTGCGAGTTCAGCAAGTTCTGAAAGTGAGTGATGAGTAATAGAGCAGAGAAGGAGATACTTCACTGTCACCCTTCCAATGCTGGTACCTACCTACGAGGATTTTCTTCTGAAGAGAATAGAAATTGGGAAAGTGGGATACATGTTTTGGTGGCCATGGGTTATTGTTACATACCTTGTGAGGAGACAGTGGACACTTGGTAATATAAGGGATATTTGAAGTGTAGGTGAAGATTACCATATTGATTAAATAAATAGTCCTGCCTTTTAATGTGGGCTGAAGAGTATTTGAAGTGTTGGGTGGGCACTTCTCAAGCAGTATCATCTTTCAGAATCTGAAGTATGCAAGTGAATTCACATAGGGATCCGGTTTACTCCAGCTATGTCTGGTATGGGAAGCCCCCCATGAGTTTTGAAGGGCTTTTTGTGTGAGAGAAAACGTATGGACTAAAACTGCAGTCAGAGACTTACACTAGATGTCAAGAAAAGTCTTTCACCAATTAATAGTTAATGAATTAGTCTTTCACTGATTTCACCACTGGGTGTTTTAATCAACAGATGAGGTAAACATCTGTCATGACTGATTGATCGTCTTTCCCCAAAGCAAGATCAAATTATAACTCAGTGAACTAAATGATCTCCTTACAGTCCTGTCAGTGGGAATTCCTGTGATAGATGTTTGCAACTTGTAGATTTGGTCCTGTTAGGTAAAGTAAAAGCTCTTCCATTTTAATCCAGTCCTTACTCAAGCCTGTCTAGATACTTCCTTGTATAGTTTTGTTTTCCTCAATTTTGAAAGCACTTGGATGTTACGATCACTGGTAAAGAAAAATATGTGATGAAAGGTGATCTCCTCTCTTCATGTGAACTTTGGTGGAGTTCATCTACTGCACTGACTAGTTGATGTGATTTGTTGCTCTGTTGTTTGCATTCTCATATATATATAGTAAACGCAGGGAAAGTTTATCTTGCTGCTGTTCTAACAGCTTTTGTATGAGAATGATTTATGTCCAAGGCCTTTAGCGTGCACTGCTATGAAAACTTCAGTTTATGGGCTCTTCATTCCGCCCGGCAGAATTCTTCGCAATGGTGTCTCTTCCACTTGGAAGTCAGGGGAGTAAGATTTGCTACTGACATATTGAGGGGCTGGATTTCTTTGATCAAACATTTGGTAGGCATGTTGTGCAAGCAGAAAGGAGTATGTCTGTCATTTCAATCACTTAAAACTTCCCTGGTGTCTTAGGTGATAGTTTTGGGGTACTTAAACCAATGCCACCATTGAAAAGTTTTCCCTCTTTGATTTTATCTCCCCAAACAAGCTGTATCAGGAATATGAATCACTTGAGAAACCCTCCCATTCATTCTTCATTATTATTCAAGGAAACAGGTCCCCTAGTAGTTTTCCATGTGGTTTTGCAAACAGTTGTGCTGGCATGGGATGAAGAAAGGAAAATGGTGACTGGCAAAAGGAGAGGAGTTGCTTTTGTAATGGCAGCTTTGGGTTGTGGTCATTTCAAACTGGCCCATGACAAGTAGGTTATGTAGAGGGTAACACACTGCACTGTCATCAGGAGACAAGTTTGGTTCCTTGTTCTGTCTTTCTCTGGGTTTTCCTTGAACAAAGTGAGTTGCCTAATGCGGGGGGCAAAAAGAAATACCATGCTTTGCCTGAGGGAATTCTGCTGCTGGTTTGGAAAGTCTGCTGAGACTCTTGGCAAGAAACTGCTTTTCTCTTGGTGGTGAGGAAGAGCTGACATATGAAAACCAGTGCTTCCTCAATGGAAGAGCAAAGGAAATAATGAAAACAGAGAAATTAAAAAGTAAGTACATAATAGGAAAACAGTAGGACTAAAAGAGAGGATATATATACGCAGCATTTGGTTTGAGCACCAGCGACACGTACACGATAGACTTGTAGTCAGCATACCAGTTCTC
>JANHGB010014055.1:0-12081 GCA_026283785.1 Coracopsis vasa | reverse complement strand
TATAGGGTGAATGTTCACAAAGACAGGTGAGTTTCGACCTGTGGTAGCGAGGGGAAAAGAGAGCTTGACTTGCAGCTACTGATACAGAGAAAAACGAATGTGCAAGTGTCTCTAATGTAATGCTGTTGCTGTTGTTGCAACTTTTATTAGCTGGGTACCATCTTCTCTAGCTGGGAATGAAGCAGGTCTCTGTTCCCTTGGGAATACAGAAGTTATTCATTTTTTTTCCCAGAAGAAGGGAGAGTGCTGCTTGGAACGCCAGCTGTAACTGGTGTGGTGTATTTTGCATGGTTACTCTGGGATGCATGGAAGTGGTGGTGTGTCACAGTGGCTGGGCATCCCTGGAATTGTTCTGTAGGTAAAGGTCCATGGAGCAGTCTGTGCCAGGCTGGAGAGCTCGCTGCTTGGATTGTTGTCTGGACAATACTTTCACTGTATAGCTGTAGGGCTGACACACAGAATATGTTATAGAACAGTGCTTGCTGTGTCTCTGTCTTGGCATGCCTTAGCAGGCTCTGTGTTGTAAGCACTTGCCCATGAAGCTGCCAGAAATAGATGCCTAATGGCAGAGAATTAGCTGAAATTGAGCTCAGCCATGTAAAGATGCAGGTTCAGAGTGAGATCTTGAGTTGTAGAGAAAGCATTTGAGAAGTCGCCTCTCACTAGCTGGCTGAGCAAAGGAGCTTGCAGAGGAAAGTGAGCCATTAGTGTGTTTGACTTTGTAAAATAGTTGGGTCTAATAATTAATTTTAGTTATTTGTTACTTGACTAAGTGATAATCTGTCTGATAGTTGGTTTGGAAGTAAGTTATTTAATCAGGCTTCCTTATAAGGATGTTGAATTTCAGATGTTGTAGCATAAGAATCCTTAAAAAAAAGGTATTTCCCTGGGAAACCACTTGTCTTTTGTATTTTGAGCAGTGTTCTGCATGTATACCAGAGTATAGAAAGGGGTTGGTGGGTAGTTGTTCTTGTAACGTAGCACACAAGTGAACTGCACTGAAGTAAGTCCTTCGCAAGACAGCAGTCTTTAGCATGGCTGTATCCAGCATTAACTTTCAGAATGAGAGTGAGGAATAACGATCTTGTCTTCATGGATTGTCATGTAGTAAATACTGAGAATTGCTTCTAAAATCAGTTTTTAAGTCAGAGGGTAACAATGCATGGGCTTGTTACAGGTATTTTCTGTACATTCTCCGCTACTTGTTCTGAGATTGAACACTTAATTTTTACCTTGTAGAAGGAAGATGGTTTCATTTTTATCCATGCAGTGGAAGGCTGGTTAAATGTGACTGTACAAAGTCTACTCCAGCTTCTGAAAAATGGCATTGGTGTAGGTTTGTTTTGGTTTTGGCTGATCCCATTGGAGAAGAACGTAGCACTGATGCTGTGTTTGGCTGTGGGAGTATGTGAACTTGCATACTTGAAATATAGGAGAACCCAGTTATACGCAGATGGACTCTGTTGAACTTGTAGAAGGTCATTTAAATTTCAGTTAAAAATACAAAGGGATTTGTGGATGACTGGATTTTGAATAACATCCAAACCTTTGAGGCAGCCTTGCTTCTTGATTCTTTCATGTGATGCTGTCATCTACCTATTGTCTCTAGTCTAGATTAATGCATTAGAAAGTGTCTGTTTGGGGTCAAGGGTTCTTAATGAACTTTCCAGTGATCAGGATTTTAGGAAGCAGTTTTGTTTTCAGGTTTTGGTCTGTACCTTGTAGAATGTTAAAAAGATGCAGGAGTTTATTACGATGAGATTCCCTTCAGCATTGTAAAATTATTCTTGAGGTTTGCTTGTGGGCTACTTGTGTTGGAAACTTCGAATGGAATCTGGACCTGCCTGAGCTGCTTGCTTAATTCCTGCTGTGTAATTACTCTCAGACTTGTCCTGCTGTGTCTGTTTTGTGTTGCTCTTTTTCCAGCTGCCTCAGGAAGAAGGAAAGTGTGACTATATCTCCCTGGCCCTGTTTGCTGGATTATGAGGGAACATGAATTTTTCCTGATACCAGCATTGAGTTTTTAGGATGCTCTGCTATAAGATCTCTATGTGGAGGGTCAGGAAGCATCACTGATCTGTGATGAGTTTATAATTGCACTACTGCACTGTTCTTGTGTAGGATGGAAGGACTTTAATTCACGTTTCCCCCTTGCACAGAATCAGCAGATAGCTGTCATCATCACTGCAGTCTATCAGTAGGGTCATGGTATATGAGATCATTGTTTAGAATGAGTTTACATGTATTCAATTTCTTTCATTGTACCAAAGGGCCCTCAGTTTTTAATAGACAACTTACTGGATTATGCTCAGGGCTGATCCATGATCCGTGTATCATCCTTATTTTATCTGTTTTATGAATCTTTCTAACATTTACAGCCTTGTTTTGACTAATGTTTAGTAATTAGGATGAAATGGCATTTTAATTATCATAGCTTCCAAAGTTGCCGCTGAATGATGAATTATATAGAAAACATTGTTCATCTCAAAAGTATTTGCCGATTTATGAAGGTAGAATTTTATGAACATCAGTTAATAAAGTTTAGTGCATAACCCTGCATGTGTCTAATCCCAGTTGAAATTCCATTTAATCATTTTGCTTTCCTTATAAATTTGGAGTCCCTGAATGTTCTTGTAATAGATGAATTCCTCTATTGATTCTCAAATCCACACAGCATACAAACTTTCCCTTTCCGTTTGCTCAAGGCTGGGGAAGGAATGATTCTCTCTGAAGCTAGTAACAGGACATAAAACTAGGATGCTCATCCTTAAACTGTTTCATCTTGGTGTGTGCCTAGCTGTAATCATTGGCTAAAAATAATATGCTATGAAGTATATTGTCTATAATCAGCATTTATATATACTGATTTAGTTACATATTGCATGTATTTGCAATTCAATATATTGATCTTCATGGATGCTTTTAAGATCTCTGTTCCCCAGCCTGGAAGCTAAAGGTCAAACATGACTGAACCCCAAAACTTAAGATCAGCTTTATGTGTTGGCCAACTTCTTGAGCAAATAAGACATCTGTATTTTACTTTCAGTGTGGGATTATGCTGAAGTTATTTATGTGATTAACCAAAGTAGTTCCTCATTTCTTAAAAAGCTTGTTCCACAAGTCTGTAATTTCATCTAAAAGAGGCAGTCTGGTGTTCAGTGATCTTTAATACTGAATTTCTGTAGTAGAAGGTTCACATTTGTGTTTGTATTTTTAAAATATTTTAAAGTGTGTGTCTTGTGGTTTGGTAGTTTTCTCTAAATTGCTTTTGAATTGGGAGTGGGATGAGTGATTCTTTAACTGTCTTGTATCTGTAGTTTTTATTTGCTTAGTTAAGGTAATTCAATTATCTCTGTTCCATATCCGTAGTCTTGCTGAAATGAGGCTTTTTGGTTTTCAGAAATATCTAGTTCTCATTTTTGCAGGATAAGACTAATACAGTTACCATTGGGCATTACTCTCTTCCCTTTCCGTTACTTTAGTGCAAGTTGTGGAAGAACTGTTGGGGGTTGTAGTGTGACCCCCAAAGCCTCTGCATGTCTGTCATATCCCTGCCAGCATAGTGGCCCTCTGCGTGGCTTACTCCAGTGTGCCAGTGATTTTCTCTGTTGGGACTCCCGAAACTGCAGGCAGCACTTGAAATACAGCTTCACAAGTGCCAGGCAGAGAGATCATTTCTCTTGGGTTGCCAGCTCTTGTCGTCATGTTGGTCCATTCCTCAAGGTCCCCCTTACAATATTTTCTGTCCTCTGGGATATCAGCCCCACTCTCCCCAGCTGGCTGTCAGATGGGGACTTGTTGAGGTTGCTTTCTGTTCCTGTGTGTGGGTCAAAAGAAGTTTCAGTGTCAGCTGCAGAGTAGGGTTTGGTCTGTCAAGGTTAGGGGAAAAATCAGCAAATATTAATATGTTATTTTTGTGCTTTGAACACTCAGGTATGTTGTATCAGGACATTGATCTAAATCTGCCTTTTAGGCTCCTGCTGAAATTTCTGTCGGGAATCCTGTATCAAGTGGTCTGCAAGATGTAATGGGGAAGTCATTGTGTTTGGTTTAATAAATGCATATTGCAGGGTGTTGTGAGGTTTGGGGGTTTTTGCTGGTTTTGTTGGGGTTTTTGTGTGAGCTAAGTGAACCCTGACTGCCACATTGCAGCTTAACTGTATCAGTTAAGACATACAAGTCTTACAGAAACCAGGTTAGTGTCATTTACGTGCAAGGTTGCCTTAGCTGCAATTGAAGAAATTTTGACTTGTTTGAGAACTAAAAATCTGACGTGGTTGGTTCAGAATAAATCACCACAAGGCTTTTAAATTGTTCGGGGGTTGTTGCACAGATTTTGCAAGCTGTGGTCTTGAATATAAAACGTTAATTTACAAGCAAAAGGTTTTACATTCCTAGATGATATGGGAACCTTGGAGAGAGCTGCCATAAAGATTTGTCATCGATCCTCTATTTGTATTATAGTAAGAAAAAGAATTGTAAATGGTACTGGAGAAATGGACACTTGTGACACCTTCTTGTTCCTAATTCCAGGGCATATTCCCTTGTGGATTCCAGTCAAGTGTCTACCTTCCTGATTTCCATTCTCCTCATAGTCTACGGCAGTTTCAGGTAAGATTTTTCTCTAAGGCTCTCCAGAATTTTTCATTTTCTAATAAGAATATGGCAAGTGACTGATTAGGGTCCATGCCTTTTGTTTCATTGTATCTTTGTCAAACTGATGGCGAATGAACTGTTCCTTGCTTCTGAAAAGGAAATGGAAAAGGAATAAAAAAATACCTAGTTGAGATTTCTGAAAGACATAATTGTGTGTCAAGTTACATGCACATATAAGATAACTTAGGAGTTAGTCCTTGAGGACAGCTTTGTAAAATTGGATTTTGGAGGGTTTGAAAGGATTTTCGAGAGATAGGGATGCAGTGTCATTGATATGTGTAATATTTCAGTGTTGGTTGATTCAGCATGTCCTTATGATTGCAAACAAGTCTTGTAAAACAAGATTTCCGAAGTCCCAGTGCTATTTACTTGAATGTGAGTAACAGCTTAATACAGAAGTGGGAAACAGCACCAGCGTTGTGTTCCAGTAAAGTGTCTGAGAACTGCTGCAGGGTAAAGTTGAATCTTCAAAAATGAAATTAGCCCCATTTTAGGAGACTTGACTATAGTTTAGAGAAAGCACACTTGTCCCTTTAGACTTGCATTTTGTATTAGAGCTTGTTTTAATGTAGTGGCCCCTAAGGAATGAAGTCTGTATTAAAACAAAAATTAATCACAGCATGAAAGCATTATTTTTTTCAGACTTAAGTACAGCATGTTTGTCTTTCTGTTTCTTGAAGAGCATTGCTTCATTTAACAAGTCTATGATAAAAGGCCATACATTCACTGTGAAGTCTCTGAACTGCTATGAGTATTCCTGAAATAGATGATAGCCATGGTCATACATGTGATGTAAGCTGCAGCTGTTAGGCTGAGAGGTTTTAAATTGCCATCAGAAGTGAATAAGATCATACAATGAAAGAGCCAATTTTTGGTAAGAGCTATCTTAACAAGTATTAGGTAACAGCACTGCTGATGGAAATAAAATAGGAAAGCAGAATCTAGAGAGGATGAAAATAAAAAAGAAAAGAATGTATTTGGTATTTTTCATCAAGTTTCGGGTCAGTTGAGGAACTAATTCAATTTGCAACTATTTAAATTTATGCAGTTGTGTAAAAAGAACATAGCAAGAAGCCATAGCATTTATGAAAATTCAGTTGTGAAAACATAATGCAATATAAACCAGCAGGAGTGCTTGAGCTTAAACTGCCTGGCCTTCTCAGAGCTCCTTGCTCTTAAAAATCTCCCCCTGCTATTTGCCATCCTATTCCTATATACACATGCTCTTTTACCATCTTGTCTGATGTTTTACGTTTAAAATTGCTCATGCGACAAGGACTGCAAACTTCAGAGCAGTCTGACTCACTGGATGAAGTAGTAGAATGGTGATGGATACAAACTAGTGGACAAGATGCCCTGTTCTAGTCCACTTCCTTTGCACATGTCCCCAGGACCCCAGGATGCAAACTCTTACAGACCAAGATAGGGTTCCATAGTTTTACATTTAATTTCCTGTAAGTAGTTTCCTTAGCAGATATCTGAGCTGGAACCTGCAGTTATGATGGTGGCTTGGACAAATTCCTGTTCTGTTTGGTGAAGAAGTGAGAACAAAAGCAGTTTCTTTACAGAAAATTGTTCAGTGGTGTTAAGAAATCAGGTGTGGTAGTAAACAGCAAAATTGTATTTGTCTTGTAAATTCCTGAAGGTAGTAAAATCAAAACTTCTGGCAAAGTGGGTGGATTTTCTTAATTTTCTTAGAAAAGTGACTTGCCAAAAGGAGGAATATTATGGCTCAGGGTGCTCATTCTCAAATGACAGCAATGGTGTCCTCATCTAGATTTGAGTGTTTCATCTCAAACAGAGCTGTCATAAGACAAAAAGACAATAGCACTTCTTAGTTAACCGTCCTGTTGCAGAAAGTGGGCTTGGTTTCTGATTTTCAGTCTGAAAAGCAGCAAATAGAGTTATTGTGGTATTGCTATGGCAAGTGACTTAAGTGCAGTAATAGGATCAGAAAGAATTGGGTGGGTGACTCCTGAGGATAAAATCCACATGTGTAGTGGATCTAATCTAATGCAAGAGGTTTCAGGGGAACAGAGGAAATGCTTGGTCCACTGTCCTTATGCATACAAGCAGCATTTGTCCAAAACCAAAACACACCAAAAAACCCCCAAACCCTCAAGATATTCAGAAGAATGCCTTATAGATCATGGGGAAAGTCCACATCCAGAGTGCAGAACAATTTAAATGAGTTCCTGCTTCTCTTGCTGTCAATGAGCGAGCATTTACTTCCTACATCTCCACTGGGTCAGGAGTTTTAGCTTCAAACCCTTCTGAACGTTTCTCAGTCCTTGATGTATTTTTATTATGAACTGCCAAAGGAGCAAGTATAATCCTTTAAACCATTACAAGCTGTAAACTGGAGCATGCAAGTGTATGTGTTAGTTCTGGGGTTTTAAAGAGGTGAGCTTAGCTTGAAGCAGGTTGTTTCCTATGGGTTCTTGCAAGACAGTCACCTATCCTCATCCAGGTGCTTCTCTGTCATTTAAATGTTGGGGTTACTTTGCAGGCAGGTAACAGCTAAATCTTCTTCTATCCTATCACATACACAGGCATGGTCCCTCGGCTTATGTAAAGCCAGATTTAACCCAGAATCGACCTGTTCAAGTATCTGCTTTTAAACCAAACCAAGCAGCATGGGATGAAACTGGTGTCTTGTGTCTCTAGTCTCTGGGTACCTAAAGTACATGCGTAAAGAGAAAGTAGTTCAAAAGGTGTCCTTATGGTTGCCTTTATGACTTGACATTTATGGAAATCGGGATACATATTTTACAATCAAAAGGAAAGGCTGTGCTTGGATGGAGTTCATAACCATCTATAGCCACAGTCCTGGCAGGGTGACCCAGGGTTTGGATAGTCCCTTCTCACCAAATGGTACAACAATGGTTCTCCGTATGTGCACACGCAGTGGGTGCACATAAAATACCTGTGGAAGGTGAGATATTCTTACCAGAGACATGGGACTCAGGCACTCTTGCTCCATATAAGCAGTGAAGACATTTCTAAGTGCATTTCCTGCTATTGTTTCCCCTATTCTTATTCCCACTCCAGATCTGGTATTGGAACTTGTCCTTTAATCGTTTTACAAATGACTGTAGCCATGTTAGAGCACACAACACATTTCGGGCTCGCTCTCTGTAATATGCATTGAGAGTTAGTTGAATTAACTTGTCTCAGGTCAATGACTGATTCTAATTGTAGCTTTTTATTTAGAGCAATCAAAGTCTGGCAATTCTGTGGCAACCCACAATTCTCATAGTCTCAGCTGTTCAGTGACTGTCCTCCCAAAGTAGATTGAAAAGTAACTTCTCAGTATATTGCATCTGCAAGCACCCCTAAAGATACATACTTGCTTTCATATTTCCTCCATTGTTTCATAAGAATATTCTCTTGCAGGGTTTCCCTGAAGCATTACTGCAGTGGTGGTGATCCACAGCTGAGTCTGAACTTTCATGGTAGTAATGTGCCAGCAGCTTACTCATTCCTTTGGCCTTAGTATAACCCTACTGAGTGGTTCCCTGTGGGAGGCTGAGCCCTGCTTGCTTTGAAACATTGCGCTAGAAATCCTACCAACTTGAGCTGTGAGGGCCCGCAGGAGAAACAACCCTGTAGTTTATTGCCTGATGGGAGGTGCTGGCTGAATGCTGCCTTTGGAAGGCCGGCAGACACTGGAACAAAACAGCAAGTGTTTCTCAGCTTGCAGTTTCTTTACAGCCCAGTAGTTTTGAGTAGATCTCATTCTACAATTTCATTTTTAACTTTCTTGGAGGATGTTTTCTTGGAAGATGGTTTAGTGATCACTTTAGTGAGAATTTGTAGCAGAGGGAAGAGCTGCATCAAAAACCAGTTGGAAATTATTCCAAAGTCTTGGATCAGCAGCTGTGTTGCTAACTGAAAATAATTCCCTAATTTATGCTTACTTTTGAGGTAGGGATGTTTAGAGGTAATAATTGCTGGCACTATTGCAATGACAGCAGAGGGGCTGAAGCTGTTCACAAGCAGTAGATCTAGTAGTTTATTTCCAGTTTTCTTTGCTGATAGCACTCCCTTAAATTATGAGTTGCCCAGTGCCACGGGGAGACCGATGGTGTGAAGTTCTTGCTAAACTGCACTGACTCAGAGGGGAATGAAATGCTGCACTGAGAAAAGAATTGTCTTGTTTGGCTGAATCTTGGATCAAGTCCTGGAGAGTTATCAGCCTCCTCCTGGATTTTTATGTAGCTTGAGAGGAAAGTCATGAGGCTACAATGCATTAATGGGGAAAAAGGAAATATGAATGAAGGATAAAGGCACCCCAAACAAAATGCAGAGCAGAGAGATCTTTAAAAGAACAAGCTAAGAAAACAGGTTAATTTGTTAGAATTTGTGTTTTCCATTTCACCTTTGTATTTTTGACAACTTTTTAGCTGACGATCCATAATCTGTCTACTGTGTGTCTGAGGCTGGAGCTTCCTCATATTTTGCCTGAGCCAAAAAGCTGCTTTAATTTCATACCACTTGCATGACAGAAACAGAAGAAACAAACCAGGTTTATATTGGAAGAGCCTTTTTCTCATTTTTGTTTCATACAGTGAAACTGCTGAACCCCTCTTTCTTTAATACCCCACACTGGTCTTGCTGCTATAGACCTATGGGTGCTTGATTTCAGCTTGTATGACTGCAGGACAGAATTGCTCACCTGTGCATTGCATAGTCAATATATACACTAAAATGAAATAACTTTCATACCTGTTGAATTGTATAGAAGAGTGTGGTGTATTTTTTACTTGTCTGATAAATCAAATGGAATTTGGTAACATTACATAGTACAGTTACTCACAGCTAAATTTGAAAAGGAGTTTAATGCCTGTTGACCTCCAAGTTACTCTGAAGTACTTGGATGCTGCTGCAGACTTAAGACAGGAGCTGTATGTTGAGAACCATACAGTGCCTCTGGTGGTTCTCTATAGATTATTGTAGTACATAAATATGCAGCTAAGTCATGGATAACAGGCATGTATCAGAATGAGGGACTGTCATGGTAAACTTTGTTGCTAGTATCTTCACTGAAAACAATATAGAATGTAATGATAGAAATAATGGTTGGCCAAGACAGACCTTAAGTGAAATTCCCTCATTTCAGAGAGTGGTGCAACTTCTAAATTATAACCTAACAAATTTTGGCATATAAGTGAAAGACAGTGACAAAGGGGGTAGATACTCTGTTATTTTGGAACTTCTGAAGTGCATATATATCAAAATGAAAAGATGAATCATAGGGGAATGTCCTGAGTTCCTGTGGATTAATTAAATTATATTAATTTCTATTGTTTACTCAGAGTTCCCTCTAGTCATCTGTTCTATGTGTATGTAAAATGTGTGTCTGGTTACTTCCCAGGCTTTGCTGAAATTTACTCAATGAAGTAAGACCTTCTATTTGGCAGACATAAGCTAGCTTTGGTCATCATTTATTATGAGATTTAGGGGAAGGAAATAGTCTTGTTTTAAAAATGAAACCTGATAGTTGAATTTGGATTAAAAGAATCAAAGTAAGAACTTGGAAAGAGTTAAAATTCGTCAGAGTATTGAACCATTTATTGCATTACCATCACCTTCAACACTTCCCAGTAACGCAGATCAGTATCTTTGTTGCTGTTTGTTGTTAACACTTACCAGCTCAGACCCTGTGGTGACTGGTCTCGCTGCTAGAACCTGTGTAACTTGGTGCCTTATCTGTGACTATAAACATTTATTTTATGTATTTTATTTATTCTTTGATTTTTCCACTATATATGGTGTTTTTTCTAGTTAAAGGGTTTTTTCAGCATGCTGTGGTAGAACGGTAAGGAGATGGTAGCTGATGTGTTCAAAACTTGTCTGTTAAGTTTGCTTTGTTTCCTGCAGGTCTCTTAACATGGACTTTGAGAATCAAGACAAAGAGAAAGACAATAGCAGCACAGCTGGGTCTTTTAATGGCAACAGCACCAATAACAGTAAGGGTTAGCTTTACTCCTTATCTTTCTTCTGCACTTCAGTATGTTTCATTCTCTTTTGCCTCATCTGGCCATGTGTTTCAGCTGTGTGCGTTGTAGATTCATGTGATAGAATAGAGCTGTTTTGTCTGGGCACTTGCCATCTTGCCATGCACTAATGCTGCTGTCTAGATCATGCCCATGGATTTAAAACATCAATGTAACATTTCCATAATGCATAAAAATTGCATTCTGCACAATTGGTCAGGTTTTACTGGAAATGGAAATTACTTTACTTCAAAAAATACTCCAACACACAGTTGAGAAGGGAATGTCATTTCTTCTTGTCTGGAGTTTCTCATGATGACATATTAGCTTCTCCATAAGCAATGAGAGATCTCATCCTATGCTAACAAGTCCATCAGGATGATTCATCTTTGTCAATAGAGAAATTAAAGTATAGAGTTCACATGACAACTCATTTATAATGGACAACAACCCAGTCTGTTCAGAATGGGGTTTAATATGTCCAATGCTATGTGGTGATTGTCCCCTCTAATCTATAAATACATTCCAGGCAGCTTGGCCATTTGAGATGCACTGTTTTGCAGGTAAAAATATGTATGTGAACAGTTAGAGTGGAATGCAATGCACACAATGTGATGTAAATTCACACTTGAGTTTAACTTAGGGCAATTTATATGGCTGTATCTTGGCCATATGAATTTAGGCTCTAAAAAGAGTTCTGCAAGTTTAGAAGACAGGAGTGAGATATGTGGGCATGAAACCCTGAATGCTAAGGTTGCTTTGTTTAAAGTAAGAAATACAACTTTAAAAGTATAAATTAAATGCCATATGTTGCTTTGGGGGGGAGGGCTTTTTTCTTTAATATAGGCTCTTGGAATTTACATAGTTGCTGGAGCACAGCTTCTCCTGGCAACACAGAGCAGAGGTTGCCGTGCTTGGTGATTCAGCAATGAACACTTGAGGCTTTTGGCATCTGGGTAGTAAGAGAAGACAGGCTGGAGCTGGGGAATAAGCACATTAAGGGGATTAGCTGTCAAAATGATCAGAAATGAAATGAAGCACTTTGACATTTAACACTGCAGGCACTAATTCCCATATGCCAAGGTGGTTTGTAGTATGTCACTTCTGGGGTTTTGTTTTGTTTGTTTTTTCCCTTGGGAAGTTGAAGGGCATTTGAATAAACACTGTTCTCAAAGCAGGAGGAACTAGATCTGAATCACAGATTAGAACACAGGAATTTTGCACTGTCATCACTGAACTATCTATCTTGTACTTTATTTACCCTTTTGTACCAAACCCCAGTAACATTGAAACCCCAAGTGACTGAGTTCTGCTTTTTAGTTTTCAAATTTATTGTGCTATTTATGTGTAGGACTGAGAGCGCCCGTGTCAGGGCTCTATGCTCATTGTTTAGGTTTTCCTTTATGAAAATGGTCAAATAGTTAGG
>JANHGB010014053.1:0-23210 GCA_026283785.1 Coracopsis vasa | reverse complement strand
GTGCTGAGGCGCTGGCACAGGGTGCCCAGAGAAGCTGTGGCTGCCCCATCCCTGGTAGTGTTCAAGGCCAGGTTGGATGGGGCTTAGAGCAACCTGGTCTAGCGGAAGGTGTCCCTGCCCATGGCAGGGGTTTGGAACTGGATGAGCTTTAGGGTCCTTTCCAACACAAACCAGTCTGGGATTCTAATTGAATAATCACAAATAGATAAACCAAAGCTACAGTGGCCACACTTTTAATATACAAACTGGGATCCTTGTTAATGTGCAGGCCCAAGGAAGGTTAATGAGTCATATACAGTATGTAAAACTAGAAATGTTCTGTGTTTCAGACAGCTCTGCCCCAGACATGAAAAGACTGCAAATACATGTAACACGTAATACCGAAGGGGTTTATCCTTAACATGTACCTTTGGATTAAGAAACATGATCACGAGGTTGCACACACCTACATCTTACATATTTGAGTTAGCCCTAGAATGCTTTTTCAGACTAATTCGGTATCAGATGCAGGGAAAGATGAAGGATTAACCAGAATGTTGTGAGAGGAGTATAAATGACAACATTAAGGAATCTTTGTCTATTCCACTCACCGTGGTTTCATTGTAGTCAGAATGTAAGAGTTTGCCAGTTTAGAGGAATTACATATAGGCACAAAAGGAACATGGAATGCCACTATGATGCGATGCTCCAAGTTACATGTAGGTTTATCCTCTTTATTCTACATTAACATCTTTCTTGGTACTGACACTATTTCATATTTATCTTGGTGTTATCATGATCAGAACTGGATTCCTGAAGCTGCACAATATTACTGGAGTAGGTGTAAAATTCACCGAGACTTTTACTGGAGTCTTTGATGAGTAATAATGCATAAAAAGCTGTTGTGTAGGAAGGGGAAAGTGACCCCCAAATCACAGACTACAAAGGCATTTGTAATGCAAGCCCCAAAGAGGCATCTTCTCCAGAAAACATGTTGAAATCTATGTTGGGTTGCAGCTACTACTGAGAAAGGCACTTAGACCTGCAATGGAGGGACATGGCTACTACTACATTTCAGAGTACTATCAGTAACCCAGAAAAACCCATGATGGCTCTCCTTAGCTTTCAGTACAAGATCTAATGAATTCTTTATCATTTAGCACAGCACCTTCTTTTTACTATGAGAAACATCCATTTACAAAGTCTTCACTAACAGCAACATTGTTTTTAACTTAGGAACAAGATAGATGACATGAACATTGCTGTTTGACGATGACCTTTCTGTTTCAGATTAAGTCGCCTTTGTGTCAAAGCGATGATGCTTGTTCTCCCTTGGTCTCAGGTGCACCACTTCTCCTCCCTTTTAGCCTCAGGCTTGTGTATTCTCTTTTGCTTCCTTTCTTTTTCACAACTACTAGACCTGAGTTCCCCTGAGGACTGCAGTTTCCAGCCTCTCCAGACCTGCAGTATCACATAGAGATGACACAAACAATAGGTTATACCTTTCTACTTCACTCATGCTGTCATTGAAAGGGTGAATGTGTTATTTCAGAGATGAAATCTGGTGGCTCAGCTTGGCCACCAACCTTTCAGCTGTGGCACTTAAACACTGGTATTGTTGTTTGTGGAGGAATTCCTACAGGCACAAAAACTACGAATGCATTCACACACTGAGCACCACAGGGCATCAGGCAGAAGCTGAACTCTCCATGAGCCAGAGCTCCCATAAAGTCATGAGAGAGGAGAGAGTACAGTCTGTGTTACAAATGCTGCTGCGTTGAGCACTGTGGAGGACAGCACCCGTACACTGACTGATTTCTAGGTAGAGCATCAGATAAATCAGTTTCATGCTATTTTCTGCCTCCAGGACATAGAGAGTCCTTCAGCAGCATCAACACAACCAGTCCCAAATAGCCTGGTTGTTTAGGTCCCACACTTAAATCATTCAGAAACACTTAAAGGACGGAGATATTAAAAGGTAAAAATCATTTCACTTTAAATTCATCAGTCCTCAAACACTGATGCACAAAAAGGACCAGATTTGGAGGAACTGGACCCCAACTCTTCAGTAATTCTAGTGATCAAAACTGGGTGGAAAAGGGTTTTCTATGAGATCAGCAACATCAGAACAGGACTAAACTCATCTCAGTTTCCTGACTTACACATCAACATGCGTGAGTGCATTCATTCTAATGCTGCTGATGTAATAGGTCTATCAGTGTATATTCATGAAGCTGAAAGGGATACAGAGACATTGCTCACATCACACATCTGAGCCAAGCAGGACAACAGATTGCCAACCACAGCAGCACCATGGGTCATTATTACACATGGAGAAGGAAACCCCATGTTCCTTTCATGTACTGCTCTTTCCTCCATCTAATACCCAGTCATCTGGCATTTGCCAAAACAAGTGCCCCAGCAGATGCTAGCAGAAGGAAGAGCAGAGAAGCTGGTACCCTTGTGTGACCCTCCGGCTCACACACATCGAGTCGCTGCTGTGGGAGCCTGGCAAAGTCATTCACCAGCTCTGTGTTACTGCTGGTGTGACAGGGGAAGGAAGGGGCAGACAAGCAAATCCACTAAAGATGAGTCAGACCGAGTCTTTGTCAACCGACTCAGAGTAACAAGTGAATAACAGGGATTATGAAAGTACAGACACTGTTGCATGAGGCCATTCATATGACTTGTGTTCCCCACTGACGCAAGAAGCAAATGAACTGAGGACTATTGACAGTGCGTGATTCCTATCTCACTGCCTGCAATGTAATTTAGAGGATGCTTCCAGAGATAGGCTGAGCCAGAGATAAAAAGTGACATGAGACAGCTGGGAAAGAAAGAGAAAAAGACTTAGTTGAGTTTATTTTCTGTCTCTTTTCACTTTCTCCCCCAAAGAAATGGAAATAAAGTGATTGCTACAGGCTTATCAAATGGGGCTCATTCTTCTAGTGGTACTGCTTGTTCTCCTGGGGAAGCAGAGAAGCTTTCTGCACAACTAAGGCTTGTCTGGAAGCATTAGCTCCTCAAAGCCACACATGCATCACCTAACACTATGGAGCATCCTTCTCCACCAGCCAGACATGGGAGGGCATGAATATCAACTGAAACCCAGGTCAGAACTTTGCACAGGCCCCAAAGTAACCACTGTTATTCCCCCTAATAGTCCAGCAGCTAAATAGGATGAAGTCCTCGGCTCCATCACCATGATTTAGGGGTGTTTGACATCCCAGAACATCACTCAGTCTCCGTATCAGGAGAACACTAATACCAACAATGCCCAAGGCTTTTGCAGCACTGTTTGACCTGCAGATCCAGAAGCTTGCTGTGTAAGTGTCCACCCCTTACCTCCATTTTACAGATGGGGTAAAGAGTGTTAAGCACAGAGAGGAGTGCATCAGCGGTTGTTAAAATCTTTTGCATGAAAGGGTCACTCAATGGTCATATAAAGTCACCACAAACCTGCAGGATTTGAATACATGTCAGCCATCAGTCCTCCTGCCTTGCATTCCTCATGTCTAACAAAGCCAAGATCCTCCAAATTCAGAATCATTTATAGCCAAGTGATCAACACATTGAGTGACAAGAGATAGGGTCCAAATGATAAAACAGTTCAGATTCAAGGTGACCCAGGTGAGCAGAGGGGCCACGTTACCATCTTCTGACACCCGAGAGAACAAGCCCTGTGAAGCATCATGTGCCACTGGCATCCATAGAACCTGCGGCACCTACTTTGCCTCTGGATAGAAACCTCTTCAGGAATGGATGGTGCTACCTTCACTGCCCTCAATTCTCCATCAGAAAAAGAAGGGTTTTACATGCACACATTCTTCTAGCTCACTTTGTACAAACTCCTCCATGGGATGACCCCAAGAACTATGCTCTGAATGCAAAACCTACAGTTACACTGGTAGATTGAGTGTTTTCTGGTATGAGACAACACTAAACAAATGCCTTCACCTTTCCAAAAAGGCTTTTGATGAAGTTCATGTGCACTTTCAGCCATTAGGAATCTCTTGGTCATTGCTAAAAGCCTACTTAACCAGCTCCATTTTGTCCAGCTAAATGCCTCTTGTAACGGGCATTCTTCATCTCTTCATTGCCCTCCAGATAACAGGAAGGAAACCTAAGATCCAGTAGACTATTTATCAAAAGGCTCTTCTCCTCTGAGTTCATATGTTTTGATATCCTTCTTCAACATGTCTGCGATTAACTTGTTATTTATATTATAATATTACATTATAATGTGTTATGTCATTAATCTAACCAGAAGACATATCAGTTTGCTAAGCCTCTCTTCTCCCAAAGAGATGCTGCTTTCCTTTTCATTAAGAAATGACAACCAAAGTAGGGCAAAAGATACACAGCAGCAACTTGAGTGATACTGAAAAAGCAACAAGTATGCCGAGCTCATTGGAAGCATTACTGTAAGAAAATGAATTATAACTCTTTTTCTCTGGCCTAATGACAGAATCACATTTGGTTTTAATATGAGTGTCCATCCCTGATGTGATATTAAATACAGCAACAGTCCTCCCTCCCAAAACCACCCACAGGCTTACAGACTGACTCAACAGAGAGTTTCTAGACCTTGCTCTCTTTGTTAACTGGGCCTAATTAAAACACTACCACTACTCCTTTTTTCTTACATTAATTGCATCAAAGGTGATGAAATCCTGTGCTAGAGAGGCCACACAGGCACCTGAAACACAATTTGTATTCATTTCCACTTCTCTTTAAATCATCTTACTGTGATTTGCTTCTGTAGTTAATATGATTAGCAGCACAGAAACCTCAGCCTCAGCTTTCTCCCTAAACCCACTTGTTTGCTACAGAATTTGCCTAAGCCCTGTCTCCCTGCTCCCATAAAGATTCCAGTCTGGTTGAGTTACTAAGCTACCATAACTCTGTGGATCAAACAGGATCATTAACTCTGCAGTTTCTGACACATGCTGAATCTTGGAAACTGGGCAAGAAACCAGAAGGAATACCTCACCAGTTCCATGCATGTCTGAAAGTCAAGCAACATGTCATATGCTTCCCACACTGGATCTGTTTGGGAGATACAAATGCACCTCCTGAACTCACAAGCACTGCATAGCAGGTCAGGATTTCTTCGGCATCACCCATAGACCTCGTAACAGCACCGTGAAACACTATAAGGATCTGTTCAAGAGCACTTCAAAACTCCACACAACTTGAGTGCATTTGAAACAAGGTTCCTGACGCAAAAGCACACGACTAGCTGGAATGCAAACCTGGAATGCAACCTGGCACAGGGTGCCCAGAGAAGCTGTGGCTGCCCCATCCCTGGCAGTGTTCAAGGCCAGGCTGGACAGCACTTGGAGCAACCTGCTCCAGTGTGAGGTGTCCCTGCCTGTGGCAGGCGGTTGGAAATGGATGATTTTAAGGTGCTTTCCAACCCAAACCAGCCTGGGATTCTATGCTTAACTTTAAGCTCTGTTTGTTTCACTTCCTGTTTCCTTCATTGATCATGTTTAATCTTCTCTGTGTCGCTTCAGAAAGATTTATTCTCAGGCATCTTTAGAGAGTATTCACTTACGCTTCCAGAAAGCAAATGTGCTTGTAAATTGCTTTACAGACTAAAAATCACTCCTGTCAGTTCCCAACTCTTCCTTCTCTGAGTTACACTGCAGTTCAGTGGCCTCTACAAGCACCCAGCAAAACTGGAAGCTGTTGCTAAAGCCATTTTTGTGATCACTTCCTCTAGCAAAGTGTTACCAAAAAGCCCCCACCTACAAAACACCTAAGCCCCAACTTTCTCATGAGCTATCACCAAGGAAAAGCACTGGAATCACACCATGATAACACACTACTACAGAGAATCACAGAGCACCACCAACACATGTTATATGATACTTCCCTTATCAACGCTGGGATATTGGTTCTTCTCAAAGTCAAGACTGTGAATCCACAAACCATATCCCAGAGCCTTTCAGAGTAATGCATCAGATGACACTCGCTCATCTTTGTCAGTATGAGGGGCTCATATTCCCAGTTGAAATGCCTATAGGCACTACTAATGAGAAGATCTATAGAAAAGTATATACTGCCATAGGAAACGTAGAACTACATTTAAATAAGCTGTCCTTTGGAGAAATCCTACTTTTTCTTGTAAATTATTAACTACTTTATTAACTATTAACTACTATTATTTACTACTTCATTCCCAGGCTTCTGAAACAGCCATATTGCAATTCAATTTGGAGTTATTTTAGGTAATTCTTTTTTAAATTCAATAAATATTTTTCAGGTATTGAAAAAGAAGAATTTCTCATTACTGCCAAGTGCTTTGGGGTTTCTCTCTTCACTTTTTTCCCACTGAATCTTTCCTCTTCTGGCATCTCTTCTGATGCCCTATTTTCACCACGTTTCCTGTGCTATCAGAAAAGAGAGGAAGTGAAGATAGAATTAAATTGTTCACGAAGGGCAAATGCCTTTCCAAATCTCCTTGTGTTCTAAAGGTTCTATTTGTCTGGTTTTCTAAAGTTTAGGGTTTTTGCCTTAAAAGCACAACTGTGATTTCTTCTTCATAAAAGGTATCAACGGTGAGCTTCTCAGGACAGTGCTTGACATCAGTGAGGAAGGAGCAAGATGCCGTATCCAAAGGCAGCAGCCACTTGCTAAGCCGTGCCTTGCTGCCTTTTACATCCCAAGTGCACCAAGGGATGCTTTAGTTGAGGCTAAAAGCATAACAAAGCTGATCCACTGCAGAGGTGAGGTTTTCCCCATCAGCACATGCCAGCCTGACGGTAGGGTAGGACCTGAGCACTACAGCCAAGGGACAACTACAGGATTGAGCCTGCTTTAAAAGGGTACTTTTAATGTTGTAGTTTTATGCAGAGTTGGCACATTGAGCAAATCCGAGCACTGCCGTAATTCCAGCTCTCCATGTCTCAAGGGGAAACTTTTCACTTAGTGAAGTCAAGGTTGTTTATTCATTTCTGAGAGAATAGCAATTTATCATTAGAGTATTTAAATATTCGATAGGCCAAAGTGGAGGTTGGAGAATTCAATAATTGTCATTAGGCACATGGAGCCGCTCGCATTTAAAGGATAAATCTAATAAGACACAGTTAACATTTGTTGTTCTCATTAAGTCAATTCATACAAATTTAAAGGCAAGATTTATGTGCTGATACACTGGGGGCTGGGGGAAGGAAAACCCAGGCTGCATTTAAAGCAGGATGAAGCAGGAATATTTGACACTTATTACCAAGCAGAAGCTCAGAAGGAATAAGCTAGGATCAATTTAATGAGTTTTGTGAAGCCTGTGTCAGGGAAGTAGCCCGAGTTACACACAGGCAGCATCAGGCATGAAAAGGCAGCGTTATCTCTAATCCTGCACAATGATGTCTTCCAAGAAAGCACAGCTTACATTGCAATGGTGGGGAAAACTATTCCCCACTTTTACAAAGGGGAAAATCAGGACACAGAGGGCTGAAATGGATGCAAGCCAGATTTTAGAGTCACAAAATTAACAGACCCTCTTAGCAGCCTGTTATGAGCTCAATCAATTTGCTTCCTAATACCTTTCACGCTTTATTTTAACCACGGTTTTAATCTAGCTGGATCCTTCAATTAAACAACTAAACCCAAATAGCCACAAATCGTCATCATCGGATAGTGAGAGAATTTTCCCTTGAACAGAACTGCTACTGCTTTATACACATTCCATGATCAGATCATATTGGAGGAATTCAAGATAGATAGCACCATATTTTGCCCAGATTTTGTTCCTCTGCTTTGGTGATAGAATGGATTTTGCACTTTAGTTGTAAGGCATCGTTACTTTTAGTACTTGGACACTGAGGACATGCAATTACATGGGCCTTGTTTCCTGCTCAGGAGCCTTCATAGAGGAAAACAAAGACTTCTGAGCTATGTATGTGACAAAAATCATTAATTCTTACAGACTGCATTATTTCAGTGCCTAAAGGAAACAGGCAGCTCCTTGTTATTCCCTGCTCCTCCTAAAACCGCCTGGAAAAACTGAACAAAATCAAAGTCCCCCCATTCAGCAAAGGGAAGCTCTTTAGAGGGCTCGGGGTGACCAGAAATGCAGTGCCTAGAAATATTCAGCCTGGTTATTGTGTCAAAGTGAAGGGGATGTCAAGCAGGGTCATCAAGACTGCAAAATGAAAATCCATTTTCATGTCATTCTTTTATGCACTTTTACCTTTTCATCTACGTAGCCATGTGTTGCAGCTGGAACACAGGCCTCAAAGGCACTTAGGGAGCAAATGGGGAGCACTAAATGTGGTGGGAGTTTTGCCACGGATGGTAGCAGCGTAAAATGAGGTTGTTAACAGGAATGTTGGATACAGTGGTTCATTGCTGGCTGTCATCAACCTCATCCTAACAGTAACTAACAAAATGACTGAAATGCTTTTGACTGTTTATGATTAACTTTCCTTACATTGCTTCCTCAGAGTAGCTTCCAGTATCTGAAGGGGGCTACAAGGATGCTGGAGAGGAACTCTTCATCAGGGACTGTAGTGACAGGACAAGGGGAAATTGATTCAAACTGAAACAGGGGAAAGTTCAGGTTGGATATCAGGAAGAAGTTCTTTACTATGAGGGTTCTGAGGCACTGGCACAGGTTGCCCAAAGAAGTGATAAATGCTTCATCCCTGGCAGTGTTCAAGGCCAGGTTGGACAGAGCCTTAGGTGACATGGTCCAGTGTGAGGTGTCCCTGTCCATGGCAGGGGGTTGAAACTGGATGATCTTAAGGTTCTTTCTAACCCAAATCATTCTGTGATTCCATGAAAATATTTAATTAAAACCTAAAATGGAGAAATCTTTTGCTTAAAAGCCCTGAAATTGAATTGTTCTCAGCTGGATGTTCTTTTAGCCTGGGAATAACAACTCCAGTACCTGTCTTGCGACTGCCTGGCACATAGGAAGCCAGATACTGTTAGGGAACTTGTTTCACAAAGAAGTTCCTCCAAGAAAAGCAAGTGCTCAGTGTACTTCTACTGACAGGCTGACCGGCTATTTCATGAATTAACTGGTCCTGGCTTATGAGCAGGCACATTTGCATTTGTCTCACCTTCAGATCTTTGCAGTAAGAATAACTTATTAATTTAGTATGGTTGTTTATTAAACATAAAAAGCATGTTAAACTTTCTTAGATTTATAATAACCTTGGAGATTACTTAATCTTCACTGCTACATTTAGTACTGTGCTTTAATACAAAGTATTTTATAGAAGCTGGTGATGCTATTTAACACCTAGATGAAAATGAAACAGGTATCGCAGGAGACAGAAAGATGTGCGCACACCTACTATATCCTGTGCCTTCTACTCACAGCACCTTCAACTTACACTGGAAATAAACATTACTAGTCATTAGTACAACACTCAGCCACAGGGATCAGAATGGTTATCTCATACTTACTCATTTCTGCCCCACCAGCCTTGCAAAAGCCATCTGTGAAAAGCCATAGACATCAGCAACTTCAGTTTTAGCCACTTACAAACAAGTGGTAAAAGTTTTTAGCAAACACTGAACATGCTCTGTTGTAAAGCAACACCAGGAGACAAACACTCTTAGCTCCCTTTCATGGGAAGACCAGGATGCTTCAGGAGAGGTTTGCCTGCATTAGAGCTGGTGCAAACTTCCTAACACAGTCACAACGAAAATTATAGGGAGTTTTTGTGATCAGCAAACATCATTTCCACCTCTTTGCCACTTGATCCCATTATATGCCACAACAAGAACACGTTCTCTGTTGCATCCTAGCCCCCTTTCACCTCCCTGTTGGCACAACAGAAGGAGAAGGAAGCCCTGCTGCCCTGCACGTTCCATAGGCAACTTCAAGATGCTCCAAGGGCAACTCTGAAATTCCTTTCCCTACAGCCACGCTCTCTTCACAGTCCCAAACCCAAGAGCAGGAAACATATGCTGTGGCAGAGAGCAAATGCTGAGATATATCCCTGCAATCTCAAGGAAGCAGGTGGTTCCTCACAGATCATTGCCAGTTCCCACATCTCAGCGCAGTCCATGCCCTGGGTGGGACAGAGGTTTAATCAGTCCTTAAACATCCTTTTCTTCCCCATGCTGTTCAGCCCACGCTCAGTAGAGCCCCCGTTTCATTATGTCTGCTGACACCATGGTAGCAAAGAGATTCAAGACACACAAGTTTCCTGTTTTCATTGCCTAAGCACACTTTGGCAGCGATTTGCTCAAAAACAACTGATTCGGGTCATTAATCAAATCAACAGAGAACTGGCTAACAATCTGTTTTAGCTCAGTTGGCAACTGATAGCTGTCTGCATCTCTGCATTCATGTAGCCCCGCTTAGTTTTAATCAGCTGCACGGCCATTAAAGTGTTCTCTTGTTCTCCAAGTGAAGGAGACAATTCTCTGGGAATTGAACTCCTGATGTGAGTAGTTGTACTCCTGTGTTCAGGGAGTCCCTGCTGAGAACACTCCACGTCTGTCACTCAAAACTGGCCATTTCCTTCAGTGTTGTTGCCAGTAAGCTGTTGAAAGATGAAAGCCAAAGGGGAACAAGCGCAGGACATCCAGATATGGTAAAATCTTGAGACCTTGAACACAGTTCAAAAATTAGCCCTTTGCCAACATGAAAACACATCACAAGTTTAGGCCAGAAAACTGAGAGCTCTGTCTTTATGTGATTTAGAAGTAGTATGTGTTTGTCAGTCTAAAGAGAAACACACTCACCTTAAAGGAAACCAAATCATAAACTGTTATAAACTATGACTAGCCACAAAGGCTAAAATAAAACTTGAAAAAACAAATCAAAATACTAAGTTATTGCACCTTACCAAGCATGTGCTACTGCAGGGCTGTGACCAAATAGCTCCTCTATTTCCAAATACATGAGACATGCAAGCTATAAATAAACAAGTTCAAGACATGCATCAATATCACAGGCACCACCCGCTCACTCCACTTCCCTTCAGTCACTACAGCCCATTTCTAATGTTGTCTTTATTTTTTTCCCCTTTCCAGGCTTAAAGAGACTGAAGGAAATTAAGCACCTTGTCAAACACCATCAGGTGTATTGGCACTTGTTTTTCATTCACTTCACATCACTTCTCACCCTGGATTTCTTGCACCTAGGTAGTGCCTCCTTGCCAGTGTCAGCTCATACATCACCCCATAGAATGAAAACTGCCTAGATCTTGTGTTAAGATACTTATTGTTCCTCGAAGAATAATACTATTATTATTAATATTATTATTATAAGCACAGAAAAGAAGCAGCTCATCAAGTGGGCACTCAAACTAGATGATCTTAAAGTCCCTTCCAACCCTAACTATTCTATGATTCTATAAGTGGTCTACATCTATGGTCCCAAAGCTTCACCTTTCCAGACCATATGTACATATTGATTGCTCTTACTATATCCTAACCAGAAGAAATAAATGTCCTGCTTTGTAGAGTCATTTTCATGTGTAAAAATCCAGGAACTCTACATTAGTAATACCACTGTTACTGTGACCAGCAAGTACATGACGTACCATAAAAATTACTAGGTCAGCCTATGTATCTATGACCTGGCTTTAGTCTAAGTGCTTGAAGTTAAAATAGGAATAGATGCAAAATAAACACAGAAGCTTTGAAAACAAGCATCAACCAGTCGGTCACAGGGTAAGTCATGACAGTAAAGTCCCTCAGAGTGTGAAGAAAGCCATTATTTTTGTTGGAAATTAACTACAATTTCTTGGGAGCTTCAAAGAAAGCTATGCAGATAATCCCAACCAATCACCATGTAGATATGTAACATGGGTCCTCCTTAAAAAGCAGAAAACAGCTCTGATCTGATGTTTCAGCATCACAAGAATCAGTCACTAAGTATACAAAATAACATTAATGTTACTGCAAATATTTCATGAGAATGTTAGCTAAAAAGAAATAAATGTTTAAAAACCCCTAAACTTCTCTATAATTGAGCCACGATCAGATGAAGCCACATTCCAAGTCCTACCCACCCTTATGCAATGCCATCAATCAAAGAAAATTTCTTAGGTGAGTCAATTAAAGTGTTCCAGAATACAACATTAATTTACACTAAAGATTCTGTGATGCTTTAGGAGAAAAGAACACAAAGGTGTCTTCCAGCCCAGGCAAGTACATGGCCTCTCTCAGAGATGCCGATTATCTCAGGCTCAGCACAAAGGAATTGCAGCCTAAGTGTTAGGTCTTCTGATACCAAATCACTGAAGACTGAATAGTGTGAATTTTAGTGACTATGACAACAGCAATTTCACAGAAATAGTCTGAAACTGAGATGACAATTTCCTTCTAACTCATTTCAGGTGATCATCTGCACAGATGACAGGAATACACCCCTTCCGTCATGTCTCAAGCTCAGAGGGCCAGGCTTGACTCACCTTCATTGCCTTTTCCATGAGCACTTTAGGAGAACAATCTATATAGCTTAATGGAAGTTCTGAATTCAAGGGATATTACTGAAGATCCTTGGAAATGAGATCTGAACTTGCAAGCGCTGAGCTTTGAACTGAAACCCCAGCTGGATCAGAAGTTACACTCATCTACAGCAAGATCAACTATATACCAGAGGCCCTACACATCCATCGCTGATCTTCCTGAAGGTGACACATTAAGTACACTTTGTCCATTAACAGTTACTGAAGAAATTATCCATCCAATAATTTCAAAATGTACACACTTGATTCTACGTAATGGCTGATGGTAGGTTCTTAAAAAGGGAAAGAAGTGGTAAATGCTTGATCCCCGGCAGTGTTCAAGGCCAGGTTGGACAGAGCCTTGAGCGACATGGTCTAGAGTGAGGCAGGGGGTTGGAACTGGATGATTCTAAGGTCCTTTCCAACCCAAACCATTCTGTGATTCTATGATTGTATGAAACAAGCCAAATTCACCAGGCAGAGAATCTGGAATGACTTAGAAGATTAGACTCCAGGTATTTTCAGCAGGCAAACCTGTAACACGGGAGGCCTGCAGGTACGTACAAGTTTTAGTAGCTACCAAGCAGTGGGTGGCAAAGCCCATAGCTGTAACTACCTATTTATTTCAAAGCTTAAGGGGCACATGGCTACTGGAGATTATCATGCATTCTGGCTTAGAAAACTGGGTGGACAGTTCTACAGACAACAGTACCTCAACAGCAAAGATACTGCTGAGAAGGTTAGGAAATCTTCTATGAAAAATCTTGTTCTCCAGAAGCCTGGTACAAAAGACCCCACCAGACCTGTTACAGAACCTGGCAGCAGTAAACCAGACTTCTAAGGGCAATGAACAAACAAATGAAATCCAAAAGGGTTTTAGGCCATGTCTGAAGTAACCAGGCAAACCTCAACCCATGCCCACCGGTTGCTGAAGCCACTGTCAGTATTCCAAATAAAGTCTGAAGCCTTTCTAGCTGCACAAACAGCATACTTAAAAACTTGAGAGGGGAGCTGGAATTGGATAGCCCTATAAATCTGCTGGCTTCATAGCTTACTAAATAAGTTCTGCTACTGAGGAAGTTAAGTGTCTCCAAATATAGTAACATTTTATCTTAAAATTTTTCAACTGCAGCCTTATAGCAATATAACCTCGGGATCCATATTTTGTTTTGTTTCTTAAGTGCATCTTTCTGTGTGCTCACAGCATATGTGAAAAATGATAACACAAACGGTTAATGCATCAACATTTTTGGTGTTAAAGGAGAAACCTCAAAATAAGAATCCTATCTATTTCTGAATGCTGAAGTTTTTGCTAATATGATGTATTAACACTAAGGTGGAATGGCTATTTTTTGTAATTTATTATCTATTCACTTCTACATCTTCACAGCTCCTTTAACAGATCTCAATACAAATCCCCAGAAGATAAGTGTTCCATTAGAAACAAATCTGTCCCTTTTTTGTTACCAATGCCACAGCAAACACCACTTTGACACAGACTAGGAGCTATTTAACATTGCCTATGGCAGGAGAGGACAATGAACTATAAATGAATTTGATCCCTTCACACCTTTTCTTTTAAGCCTCCTCTTCAGGGAAGCTAATACCCAGAGCCACGTGTAAACTACATTTGGCAACTGAATGGCTGAAGCTACCGAGTTTCAGAATTAGTTTTTACCATCTTGGCAATGGGAAAGGAACACTATCAATGGGGTTTGTCTGTTTCTGGCTATCCCATTGAAAACCCTGAATTTGGTTGTACAGGAGTGCTGGAGATGCTTCTAGCAGAAAAAAAGCCCTGAGCAGAAGATCTACACCGGTGCAGTTTATGTTATCAGAAAAAATATTCACTTGCTACAGGTTAAGTTTAGATTTCTATTACCGCACATGAATGACAACTGTTATATGCTTTAACCAACCTCAATAGCCACAGGTCTGGACAGCGCAGAAATACTCTGCTTCTGGAGTTGTGAACACACTCATCAAGGTGCCGTCTCCATTTGCATGGGGAATACATTGCAGGTGGATTCCACTTGTTTTAAATGTAATCAACTTAAACTTCAGGGAATCAGCTTATAAAAATAAGCAGGTTGGACAAAGTTTACCCTAAGCTTGTAAATTCACACACCACCTATTTTTTATCACATTCATACCTGCTCCAGCCCTGCACTGCAGCTGAGTTGAAAGTTACACTTGTTAACTTAAATTCTCTTTGATCCAGCTTTTGGAAGAGAGACATCACCATAAGACCCAAGATCCTTGGTAACCCCACCTGGCCAGTACTCACAACCTGCTTTGCAGAGTAATCTTTGCCTGCAAGCGAGCCCCAGCAGTGAACATTTCCAGGGATGGAGCAGCCACAACCTCTACGGGCAACTGGCAGTTACCTTTCTAAAGGGCATTATCTGTGAGCTACAGGACTTTCACAGCTATAGGCTAAACCCATTTGAGAGCATGGAAAATCCTGTGTTCCGTTACTCCATGAGGCAGCATGGCTTCTAGAATTAGCACTGTGTTAACTCACTCTTCAAAGTAGCTAACAAAAAATAAAAGAAACATCACAAGAATGTGTTACAGGCATTATTTTTCCTTCTCTATTAAAATGCTGTAAGTACTGAGGAATATTTTCCCCCAAATATTTACTTATCACGCCTTTTCCCTCATTTCAGGTTCTGTTTATTTTCATTTAAATCTTTTCATTTAAAAACGATGAAATATTTAACTTCACCATGTAAACAACGTATCAGATACTTCAAATGCTGGACTAAGTGGGCCAAAATAAATGGGAGATAGCTTATGTTCTCTGTGTTGCTGTTATTATGGTCTCCAAATGATAGCAGGATCTCTCATTGCAAAATGCAGTGGAGAGTTTTCCCAGCTAGCTGAAGGGATAAAAGCAAACCTGAGTCTTCTCATTACAGCATCCAGACAATTGGATTTAATCCTGATTAGACCAATCATTCTCAGGGGCTCCATTACAGTATCACATACATCTTTATAATCTGTCTTCTACCTGTATGGCAGCAAAGCTGTTCATTCCAATAAATGCAGCTGTAATTGTGTCTATTGGATATAAAGAGCAGTTTTCACAGAAATAAACAATTACTTAGGTCAGCTTCTCACAACCAACTCTGGTCTTATCTTTTCTTGCTCTTGAAGAAACTCTGTACCTAAGACTTACTCTTACAAGGCCCTTAAAATTAATCTGAAAACAGGATGTCTTTAATCGAATAGGACATTTTAATAATCATGTCATTGCCAAATTCATTTTGGGGTGACAGACGCTTTCCATGGTGAGTATATAAGAAAGCCCTGTGTGTGCAAGCTACAGAGCTTAAAGAACATAATGTGGTCAAAAAAAGTGCTTTTATACTGTCTTCACAGCTACAGTGAGATAAAAGAAAGAAATAGAAAGGAAAAATTGTTTTCCTGCCAGATCAGGACACTATCACATGTATTTAATGCACTTAAAAGAGGTATCCAACATTGTCCTCATAGATGGCAATTAACATCTCAGCCACAATTTTGGATTAATGGCTAATACATTACTTAGCTATTGAGTCAGGTGAAATGTGACTGTTCTAGGTACCTAAGAGAGTAACATGTATCAGCAGAAAGCGGAAAGACTCTGAACCCTGGTTATCACACTAATTCTCCGTATGTTACAGATTCAACAGCACTAACTAGAACATGGATATTGATTTAAAAGACTTGTGTTTATAAATACACCAGAGCAGGTCAATATTTCTAATTAAGCAGAGATCAGAAGTGCCACAAACCAACAGAAACACCTTTGGCAGTACCTTATTCAATCACATTTCAGAAATATTCTTGACACTCATCTCTGATGATCACTTACTGCAAGTACCTTCCAAGATTCACGGCACACTCAACCTTACAGACAACAGCAGCAAATTTTATGCTGATGTTACATTTGAAATTGAAACTTCTGACTAAGCAGTTCAGCTTTTGTCAACTGTACCATAGTCAGTAGTTGGCCAAGTTGGCTGATTGTTGCCTGTCAATTTAACCAACAGGAAATAAAGAAAGATAGTTCAGTTGTAAAGCAGGCTGCCAGCACAAATTATTCTTCCAGCCTTTTTAGAAGTTCCCCTAAGACCTTCATGAGCAGCATTTTAGCAAGACAACGCACGTCTGTGGTGGATGGACAACAGGGATAAATGATTTAGATAATGTCATTAAATGATCTTTTAAGCTGTCACATCAAGGACCAGCACAGGATGAACAACATTCAGTGCATAAAATCATTCACACCACGTATGTCATGTAAGCGATGTGAAAGTCAAATATTAACTTTAAGGTCTGTGGATGCAAACTCCTTTTTCCAGTGATGTCAAACCTTGTAAGAACTGCAGACATTCTGGAAGTGACATTATATTTAGTTCAAGGACAGAGCTGAGTGTGGCCCAGAAGACTGTCACTTCTCCAAATGATGCAAACAGAATGAATATCAACACAGACTGTTAGGAAGGATATTTCACAGAACCATAGGACCACAGAATAGTTTGAGTTGGAAGGGACCTTCAAACCTCATCTTAGTCCAACTCCCCTGCAATGAGCAGGAACGTCTTCAATTAGATCAGCTTGTTTAGAACCACATCCAGCCCGGCCCTGAATGCCTCCAGGGACGGTGCATCCACCACCTCTGTAGGCAAACTGGTCCAGTGTTTTACCATCCTCATTGTAAAGAATGAGACTTGTTATTACCAGAATCTGGAAGTATTTGAGCAAACTACTACTGATGAAACACATGAAGCCAGACAGATGACTGAGCATACCCAGTGGCTTGCTTCCCACATGAGTCTGCTCAGGATTCCCATTAGCTTGGTTATTCCTCAAAACCAAAGCTTAGAATGGTAATCTTGAAGTAACTTCTACAAAACCTTGTCATTTGACTTCGCCATTCAAAATCATTATTTTCTCTTATATAAAATCGGTATCTTCATAAAGGTATGAAACTTGTATTGCAAGTACTAGTATTTCTTTGAAAGCACACATGAGGAGAAACGAGATTCTAGTTGTTGGTAAAGGAAACTGCTTATTTAAGCTTTTATGGAGCCACAGGTCATTTATTTCCTTAACATTCCTTCTAGCCTGAAGTAACTACGGTATCTTTAAGTAGAACTGGCATTTTCAAACACTTGGCCTTAGCAATGGCATTTAAACTAATGTGGGGATAATTACTGACATTTAGAGCACTGTAGGGAGAGCATACAGAAAGGAGCAAGCAAGCATTTAAGCTACACTGATGCCCAGTACGTCAACAATATTATTAGTGTCAGTACAAGGCTGTATTAAGTCTGGTATTCCACATCCATTCCAAGTTTGTAGACACTCAGGGAGCACTTATCTTCTGGTAAATAGGAACTCAACCACTGTTCAAAGTACTTGAGGATGCATATTATAAACTTGATTCTGGCACTGTTGAGGATTACAGATACAAATGAGAGCTCGGACTGCTCAAAGGAGTAAGAGAGCTTTGCAAGTCCTGGTATTTCCAGTCCGAACTACCTAATGATTGAAAATATTCCTGACCAGGCTGTCAATGGAGTATTTTATGCTAAAAATAAAGAATTATTTCTACCATTTCCCACTTTGAAATTTCCCTGGAAATTCCCAAGTAAAACCTGTGCCATCAGTTGCTGTGGCTGTTTGAAAAATACCCGCTGAAATGATCATAAATAGCTGAAATCCACCTAAGCTACTCAAGAGACAGCAATTTCTGCTGGGCACAAAGGTGGAAGTTCTTGCAAACACCAGGACTGCGTCACTGCATTTCCTACCCTCACCACTTGGGAAAATTACACCAGCAGTGACTGCCATTTCCAGCTCATCCCAGGCTCCACTCCTCTCTATTTAGGTGCATTCTGCCTTTCTTTACATTGCTTTTTATTTATGCTATTCTACCCCCTAAAAAACCCACCTTCTTCCCCTTCCCTCCCCTCTGCAGCCTACTGAACTCTCTGAAAACATTTCAGAAGGAATTCCCTATTCTTAGTACCCAGGAGATCCTGTTCAAGTTATCCCATACACCGCAAGGCAACAAGCCTCTCTGAGATAGAGACCGTATCCTTTCTTCCTTCCCCCATCTCAACATGCACCAAATCTGCTACTTGTGGGTGTTCTGGTGCATGAAGCCAAATCCTTTTACTGCCTGAGAACTGCTAACAAGTCTTCCAGGTCTCCAAAAAAAGCCCCAGAAAGGCAGAACTCTTCATTCTCCCTGCTACTCAAATCAGCCAGCCTGCTACGTGATTTTCACCTTCATTTGGCAGTGACATCTCCAACAAACACTTCCAAGGACTGTTTATCTACAATGGCATTTTAAAATGTTAAGTATCTGAGGCGTTGCTCTCTGAACAGACATATATTTCAGACTTGCTATCAGGAATATAATCATTTTCAAGGTCCAATTATCTCAAAGCTTATTCTTTTGGAAGAAGAAAAAAGGTAAAGGATGTCAGTGAGGACAAAACTTTGCCAAAGCTTATCAAAAGCCCCCCAAAAGATGCTTCCTTCTCTCAGAACTAGAAGAAGCAACAAGCACTGTGCTTTGGACAGGGTGCACTGCTCCTCCAGCGCTTTTACACATACAAGACATATAAGGGTGGGACTACAAGAAGGTTCTTGGGAAAGGCTCTATAAATAAGAAAGTGGCAGCAGGATGGTGGGAAGAAGGAGGACTCCACAGCACACTGACTTTTATGGTAATTTCTTACAGGGCTCTCAGCAAAAGCCAGTTTTCAAGACAAACTGCCTTTCTGCAAATCCCTTTCACCACTGTTAAAGGCAAACAAGCAAACAGTCGCTGTGCCTACCACCACCCACAAACATGATCCCTAAAAACTAGAAGAACACCTTCTCTGTTCTTGCAGGGATTTGTCAGCCCTCACAACACACAAAGAACCAATGAGGTACATTTTTCTGCTGCTGGTCACACATCCAGCCTTTGGAGCATACAGATCCTGCTCTCTCTGATCCCACACTATTTGGGGCTGAGAACTTCAATGGGAATCTCTGCTTGCATGGGCCTCTTCACCACATGGAATCACAGAATCCTTCGGGTTGGAAAGGACCTTAAGATCATCCAGTTCCAACCCCCTGCCACAGGCATCCCAGTGAAGAGACAGATATTCATCCATACTGGAGGATCTCCCTACAAGCATGCTGGGTGGTAACCCCACTCTGCCTAAGAGCCATCCTCCCCAGCAAATACTACCAGCACAACATGCCCAGTATACCCCTGGACATGCTCTGATGTCTGAAGGGGCTGGCTGAAGACAGAGGCTGGTGAGACAGCCATGTGCAGAACACACATAGGAAAAACGTGGGCTGGCTCAGCCAAACTCAGGAACTGCTCATCAGAGAAGAGACAAAACATACCCTTTAAATTAGCATCTCATGTTAAGGTTTGCTTACTGGCTTAAGGACAATACACAAGTTGGAGAACTGAACGTTTGGGACAGTAGTAAATCCACTTAAATTTGCTGTTTTCCCGTGTTTATCTTGCAAGAAGTACTTGCAAATTGCCCATTTCATAATAAATATCTGATTAAATGGAAAATAAATCTCTGTGTTTAGCTTCTCTTGATTGTTTACACATCTTCTGCTCTTTTTAGCAAGTGCAACAAAAACTTCAACAAAAACACTAACCATACACAGACGTTTCCTTTGGAACTTTCCACCAACCTTGGCCAGGCCAAGTCTTGCTTTATTTATTGCCTAACTTTTCTAGGAGGTAAATACGTGTTATCCAGGAAATAACACAGAGTTGTTTTCTCCTGACTTCATCCACATGGATAAAACTCTTGGGGAAGACTTAATCTCTGGGAAAAAAATTAGTCTTCTCATGTCCCAACACAATAAACTGTCTAGAGGAAGAGGAAGGTGCGTGAACATGCCACATGGATGTGTTCAACTCCCATAACTTCCAAGCGCCTGCTCTTCCTGAGCTCTAAAACCATTTGACAGTATGTTTACATACCCAAAACAATCTTTTCCCATGGAATTTCACCAATTTTATATGCCCTGGGAAATGAAGAGCTGGAACACATTCAATACAAGCAAATACACGCAGTAAAACAAGCTGAGGGCTCAAATGGCTGAGATTTCTAGAGATGATACATAACAGAAGGCAATAGTAATCTGTTTACTATTGTTCTATATGCAAAGTGCAAGAGTATGCTTTATAACCAAAAATATATATTGAAACTAAGGGAAAAGCTGATATAAAGGAAAAGGGGAAAAAGCAAAACTGCTGCATTAACTGGAAGAATGTTTAGCTCTTGGGAGGATATTGTTTGATTATATAAGATTATATGGAAATGCTGGGTGAGTTCCAAGGTTTCTCTCCAACAGCATACACCGCTACACCTTCTAACTGATTATTTACTGAATTGCTTTCAGGTAGGCATTTAAAAAAGGAATCTCATCCTAAGATTCCACCGGTTTCCAAACGTCTAGTGACCAGTAGCGTAATAGCCAACACAAAAGCATTCTGCTGGCAACTATTAAAGGAGCTTTTTACATTTGGCTTGAGGCTTTAAATATTAAACAGACACTAGAGACTGCTGAAAAGTGGATTATTTGCATTGCAGTGGCACAGGATGCCCAGTCACAGGTCAGGATCCCAGTCTCCCAAGCATATCATTAGTTTAAGGCTGAGACTGGAAGGGAGCAAAACTGCACTACTATATTATTTGTTGTGCAGCCTCGAACATTACAACCTGACAGAGGGGGATCCTGGCCCATCCGTCAAGGTTATAATCTGCCCTTTCTGAAGGAACTAGTTCTTCACAGCAAAGGGGACCTTGGTTTAGTATTTCAGCTGAAGGACAGAACCCCTATTAGGGACAGGCTCAGTCTTATTTCTGTTGTGTAAAGGTTAGCTATGAATTTCCAATGACTGTATTAAAACCCCTGGAATTTTACAGTGCATGACACCACATCAGAGCATTAGCATTGAGAATAAACACAAGTACCAAAGTGGACTTTATAAAACAAGATTTCTCTGTGACTTTTATTAAAAATACTCAAAAGTGTCAATGTTAAACTCTTCAGTGTTGTACAATAAAACAACTTCTCATTGCTTCACTGCATATTTCCACAAACAAAGCAAACAGCATAGCTCAGCACATGCCAAATGTCAGGTAGCAGCTAACACAAAATAATGGAGTATCTCCATTAACTCATGCTGAATTTAAAGGGGAAGTCTGCAAAGCATTTTCTACCTACTGAAGCACCTAGAAATACCACACTAATATTCAACTAAAAAACAAAGGATTTGAATTATTTTTGCTCTAGCTCTTATAGATTCATCTATAAAACCCTTAATGTCTTAAAAGTACACAGTAATATCTGCCACAATAGCAGTATTCTGTAAACACCTTGAAGAACTTCAGTTTCATTCATTCAACTGCAACCATGAATGTCCTCACTTCCACTTGTCCAAGTTAAGAAGTCCTTTTAAATGGACATTTTGCCTTTAAAATATAAAGACCTTACAATATTAAGGCAAGTAGGAAGCATGTAGAGACATTTTAGATAACCATTCTTTGATGAGTTAATTACAAATGCTGTAGGTTTCATACGAATACAGGGTTTCTTTCCCAGAACTTTCAATCAGCCTCTTGCAAAGTAATGCCAATGAACTTGACAAGACATTTCTGTCAGCTTTAATGGTGGAAATTAATTTTCATTAATTACTCCAATCAATCACAGAGGAGAAAGTCAACTTTTCCACCTAATATTTCTACTGTTCTTCATTGAACACAGGGATTGCAGCAATGGCCTGTATGTGCTGAGAAGCTTTTGAAGTGAAACGCCTGCCTCCAAAGACACAAAAGCTCACACAAACCACAGATCTCCCAGTGAGATCTACGACCTACACACCAGGACATGGGACAGAATTAGGATTTGATTATCGGAATGATTCTGTCCCAAACTGATGTGAAAAGGTAGCGACGCAGCAAGATGTACCTCAGTCACACAACTCCTCTCCCAGTCTTCCACAGTTCAGTTCATTCCCTTTCATCAATTTTAGTCTCCCTACCCATGGTAACTACCAGGTCATTCATCCTAAAACTAAGCAAGTACACTCATTGAGTTGTTCCAGAGTTTTCCATCAGTCAACGTAGTGGAGCTCTGGAAGTCCTATCAGCTCACGCATCCAACAAGACTGTTTCTGTAACCACACGATGAAGTCATTTTCCCTCCATGCTAACGCAGGATGAACCGTGACCAAGATTTAAACCTAAGAGTGTTCTCCCCGTTTTCAAGAAAGTTTAAACAATTCTATGTGCCAACACAACCAAAAAGACCACAAGTTCATTCGTATCTCCAATGTTTTCTCTATTTCTCCAAAGACAATACCAGCAAAGCTCCAATTACTGCATTTTCCACTACAGCTCTACTTGTATTTTAAAACTGTTGAGATCTAGCTTGGTTTTGTTTAAAGCTCTAGAATTACTTCACTGGACAAAGCATCCGTATCTATGCTACCTTGAGGACTCAAAGGGCATAACTTCAGCACATGATTTACAGTCAAATGCAGTTCCGTGTGCATGTTGAAGTAGCTGCAGTGCCACCTCTGCAACCCTTTAACTTTGCTGTAAACAACACTTCTGCAACAGCAGTTTGCGTCTTTTGCAGTTATCCCAACACTGCTTTTTACGAGAGAGCAAAGCATTACATGATGAAATCACCCACTTGCAGCACTGTGTGCAGTTCTGGTGTCCTCAACATAAAAAGGACATGGAACTGTTGGAACAAGTCCAGAGGAGGCCACGA
>JANHGB010014052.1:0-19552 GCA_026283785.1 Coracopsis vasa | reverse complement strand
GGGCACCCTGTGCCAGCGCCTCAGCACCCTCACAGGGAAGAGCTTCTGCCTAAGAGCTCATCTCAACCTCCCCTCTGTCAGTTCACAGCCATTATCATTTAATCTGTTTTATCATTTAATCAAGTTTTTATCTAAATTCTACAGTGTAAATGTGAGACAAGTCAAGGAGGAAAGGCATGGGAACTCTTTGATAGCTAGTAGGAGAAACAGGCAACTTGGGAAGGGCCTTCATCCCATGAAATAGAGTTTTATGAAACTGAAAGCCCTAAGGAGCTGCTTATTATCATTCATTTTGGGTACCTGAGCAAATTTTGTCTGGTTATTCTTTGAGTGTGATTAAATGAACAATAAGAATAGATGAAATTACTATAATTTTACTACGCTGTGAGGGTTCTGTAGGGGTAAAATGCATTACAAAGCAAGATATTGCTTTGGGTGGCAGACAGGTAGTATGTTAGGTCAAATGATGTTGAACTTGGCCAGGACCATTTCACACAGTGGTAATCAAAAGGAAAAGGTAAAAACCAAGCTACATCCTAATTTGTCTATTATACTCGTCTGCACACAGATAGCCATCATGATCTTTATGCAAGGATACCTGTGAAACCCACTGTAACTGGGATTGGTACGTAGTACTTTTCAAGTATTCTAAAAGATGCAAAATTAGACTTATCTCTTTCAAAAATCAATGCTTTTCAGATGTCAATCAGCGCAACAATCATTGCAACTATCATTAGTATAGCTTGCAAATATTTAGTACTTATTTTCAGGTATCATCAATGTCACACTTTGGCAGTGAGTTCCATGACTGGTTTGCATATTTCAGGAAGCAGTGCTTCCATTAATGACAATTATCATCTGGAGATTTTTTATGGAAAATTCTTTGAGTGTTTGGACATGGTAAAATGAAGGATAAGCAGCTTGTCCTCTAACTTCTTAAAACTTAATATATTTTCCTCATAACTCCTTGTATCCATCTCTCCAGTCACACAATCTTTCAATCTCTTTTTATGAAATTTTTATTCCAGGATGCCAGGGTTTTCATAACCCATTTCTGAACCCCTTGTGATCCAACAGGATACTTCAGGAAGTCCTTCTGTATTTTTTATGAGAAGTAGAATAACAGAATCTTTAGCTGTTGTTTCTATTTAATCTGCCTTCCAGCCTCAAAGTATTTTCATTTTCACTACCTGCACATGACATTTTACTTCTGTTTTGTGCTGCGAGTAGTTTTCTGTATTTGTAAACAGAAGATAGGATTGTGTCAGACACTGATGATATCTTAGATGTCTCCATCTAAGTTGCTGTTACACTCAGAGCAGTTTACATATATTTGCTTTCTGGAATTGTCCAAGATCCTTACCTTAAGATGAAAAATATTTAGTGCATTTTTATTTCAAAGTGAAACAGAGAATAGGAACTGCTGGTGTTCAACTATTGACAGGTAGGAGCATAAGAAAAACCATTTAGAGATTCAGTGCAGTCTGATTTCATGTTAGCATTCTAAATGTTTCTTATATTTAGTTTCAAGTATTACCTCCCAGGGCATGGTGTTAAAATCACCTGTAAGGGATCATCTCGCCCCTTTTTGCTCCAAGACATGGTCACCTCTATTAAAGCTATTTCCTAGTAGGTGGTTTTCTATATGCTTGTTCTTAAGATCTTACAATAATAAATGTGTAACTTGTCCCTTTTAGCTGCTCAACTACATTCACTTTTTTTACCTGTTTTTGACCAAATCTCTTGTTCTCCAATTTTTACATTCCTTCTTGCAATGATAACTTTTTTCACTTGATCATATATATGCAATTTTAATTGCATAGCTTTGAGAACATACCTGCTTTCTGATCTAATAATGTGTAGTCTTGTTATTACATCAGATGGATTCTGACAGATAATGCAACAACTTGAAAGTATGGAGGTGTAGTTTTCTGTTCACTGCAGTCAGTGTCAGCATAACACTAACACTTGTTGACATCATAGAATCACAGAATGGTTTGGGTTGGAAAGGACCTTAAAGCCCATCCAGTTCCAACCCTCTCCCATGGGCAGGGACACCTTCCATTAGAGCAGATTGCTCCAAGCCCCATCCAACATGGCCTAATCATATTTTTCCTCTTCAAAGTGGGCAAATACAAAGTGGGAAGGATAATTATTAATATAAGTGGGAAAACTGACCAAGAGGAAAGTAACTCACCCAATGTTGTGTTATTTATCTCTTCCAAAGAGTTAGATTTCATGGTACACTTCTAAACAATCTGCAGATCATATACCCAATATTAGGCTTAGCATGTGCTTTCTTCCGGCTACCAAATCTGACAGAGAATATATATTGATGCTTTCTATCACTTAATCCTCCTTTTCTGGGAGTTACTTCTTACAAATAGTTTCTAGCTCAGCCCGTCTGTCATCTGATAGTCTCAGAAAGCACATCAATCAGGTCAAGATGATCTTGAGCAAAGATTCTTGCTTCCTACAAATTACTTGGGTGGTGAAAATGAAAGAGCAAATGCCTGGCTGTTGGAACAGCAAAGGAATGTATCTTCAGGCTGATTTCTCCTTATACTACTACAACTGAGGAGAGTTAAGCTTTCAAATAATATCTCAGAAGGGGGAAAAAATATGAAGATCTGACTCAGAAGTGGAAGGGAATAACAAATCCAAGAATAAATTGCATTGACTTCAATTGCATCAAAAAGTCATTAACCTTTTCCAAGGGCAGGTTTTTTTCAGGGTTTTATTGGTTTTCATTGATGTCTATGCAAACTCTTTGCATCTCTGATGTATTTTCATTAAACATAGACAGATTATTACTGAACACACTTATTGTTTTGTGGGATGTAGTTCATAGTTCTACGCTCAGTTTTTGTCCCTTTTCTTTCAGGACTGAATGAGTTAAATGATTGCTCATTTTTTAAACTTTATAGGTACCATTATTCCTGTACTTTTGGCAAAAAAATCTCCTGACTGTTCAAGAGATTTATTGTTTTATTATAATATGCTCCCAACTATGGTATAAGTGAAAACCCTCTCAAATAGAATCCTGCCTCAAAGCTTCAGTTTTTTGTTAATATTTTTAGCTAATAGTTTAATGAATATTATATGTAAAATTATTAATAACATATATAGCAGAATTTACCATGAGATTTAAAAGCCTGTGTTTCTCTGCTCAGTCCTCAAGCTGCGAAAGGTTAGAACCAAGTCTGGGGAGAAGGCAGCTATTTCTGATGCCACTTCTGAAAACCCCAATGCTCTCTTCACTCAGCATTTGAAGAGATTCCACTGAGAATATATTTCCATCTTCTCTAGGTGCATTCCCAGAGCCTTTCATCTAGTATAAAAGATGTCCTCGTTTTCACTAGAGGTTCAATAGAAGAAGTTCAGGTTTGAAGGCTTTATATGTATATATATATATATATGTATAAAATCTTGGCTTTGTGCAAATATTTGTTATAGTTCTTCTTTCCATACACCAATTATTTCATTTTCTTTACCTTTGCAGATGGATTTGTTCATGCTTTCATATACACATGCTACTAGCTCCCTCTGACATACTTGGGACAAGATCAGAGAGGAATTTCTACGGTATCTAAAATGGGACTGAAGATGATGATGTCCCAGACTGAGTTAGCTTCTAGTCATTCAGGTGATACCAGCAATAGAAATGTAATCAGAAAAGCAACCTCAGGACCCAAACTTCTTTCAGATCCATGGTTCTCAGATCTTCCTGTATGGGGAAAAAAAGACTCCAATTCTATCTTGGAGAAGATTGCTCCAGAATTATCAGAAGGGTTAAATTTACTTCTGCTTAGCTGGAATCAGATGAAGAGGGGAATGCTTAATGTGTGCAAGGCAGGGCATAAGAAAAACATTGCAATTACAAGATTAGAAAATAATTTTAAAGAGAAAGGGGAACCCATCACAATTTGCTTAGGTATTTGAATATGTCTATGCATACCCTTTGTGAAAGCCATATGACTTTGATATAGACATTCACCAATTACTCTTAAACACATTATCATGAAATTGTTCTGCAGCCTCTCCAGTACTTCTATGCTTTACTATATGGTGCTACGGAAGTTGAACATATAATAGGAACTTGATTGAAGACTCCAGCTGCTATTGTAAATAAGTGTAAAGGCAGCCAGGAATGACTGATTCGAAAGAATAAGCCTCCCATGGAAACAGAGCTGATTTAATTCAAGGTCAGGAGGAATGGTTGCATCCTGTATAGATTAACTTTTCTTCTGATAAGATTTTTAAGGGTTGGGATAATGATTATTTCATTGGTTGTATATCAGATCACATTCTTCAAGCTGTGTTCTCTGTTCTTCTATTCACAGCGATTCGAAAAAGAATCCAAGACAGAAGTATGCCAGATGAATTCTGATATATACATATATATCAATAACTCTACATATGATATAATTTTCATGAAACCATTAGCACAAATATTGAGATTAACAAAAGACTGAAGGTTTGAGCAGATTACTTTTGGGATTTCAGCATAGGTCAGTTGTGGAACGAAACCTCTAATTTAGAATGGTGTTAATAATAAATTGAATCAATAACTTTTTGAGTAACAGAGAAGAAAAGAAAAAAGTTGAAATTTTTATGATCAAATAAATGATGTGAGTTTTCCTGTTTCTTAACTGGTACTGAATATATAAATAGACCAGTTCTGCTGGTGACAGTCCGTATGAGTGAGCTTAATGGGAGACAATGATTTTTGCATCAACTTGGGCTTTTAGTCCAGCTCATTCTTTGTACACCAATGACAAAGCCTGCCTCAGAATGATTGCTCTAACAGGCAAGTGTTTACAGCAGCAAGTAGCTGTTAAATGAATTATCTATCTGATTACACTTACTTCGGCTAAGTTCTTGCTCTGACTAGATGAAAAGCATACAAGGAGGCAGAATACCAGCCTTTACTTAATGGGTCTGGTGACAAAAAATAGACACAGAAAATCATGTTATTGAGACAGCATTTAGAATTTATTTTGTGACTCAAGGAAGAAGTAATTGCTGATGAATTTGTATCCAGTGTTATCTACATTGTTAGGACATCAGCAGTACAAGAGTTTTTTCTGACAGCTGCTCTGGCTGTGCTTTGAATCTCAATCAGGCATTTTTGCCACTGAGTTATAATAGCACTTACCACATACTCTGCTTTGCAAACACTACTTAATTAAGCAAAGCTCCTTTGAAACAACAAACTTGAAAGCCTGCAAAGCAAAGGTGGAAGCTGAAATGAACAGAAACAGAAGAAACGAGTGAAGGCAGCACCTAAGAGCTACACTCTGAAAGACTACCTCATATTGTGGTTTTGAGCAGTGCAAATCAAAAAGCTCTGTTGACCTGTTCCAAACAACAGCAATGTTCACAACAACACCTGCAGAGATCTTTGCCATAGAAGATGTTCCTGATGAGTGTTTTTGCTTCAGCTGGTTGTACTGTTTTCAGCTAGAAAGACTCTTTGGTCCCTTTGCCTTTTTGCACAGGCTTTGGTAGGTCTAAGGACTCATGGATGTGCATGCCTTCTGCCTCAGGTCCTGGGTTTCAAGTACTTGATAAGTTGTGTAGAGAATACCTTGCTGCTTATGACGTGGTGTGTGCATGATATTGATTATCCAGACTGAGCTTTTCAAGAATTACATTGTTAGCTTAACTTCATTTTTGTATTGGACAATCTCCTGACGAAGTAAGGATCTGTATTGACAGATTGCAGTCTATTGCTTGTAAGTCAGAGCTGTTGGGACCTACGTCATATGCTTTAATAGTTGAATTAATGAGCTTTATTTTACTATTTGGGTATATTATGGAGTAAATCTAGATAGTAATACATACATTATTACCTGTTCTTGTCAAGAAGCTCAAATAGCACCTATAAATCTCAGTAGGTATGCACTAAAACATTGTAAAGTAGGTATTTTGACATGAAAGCTTTTTTTTCCCTTAGTTAATGCTGGTTCTGTTTGAAGATTGAGCTATAATGGATCTCCAATGCCAGCTTCAGGAAGTCTGATGTAAGCTATTTTTGTTGTTTTAATGAATATAATATGGTCACTGAGCAACCACCAGCAGAAGGAACTTTTTGTTGTCAAAAGAAACACCTTGAATCTGTGATTATGCTTAGTGGAAGAGCTGAAATTGTGCTAACAGAAAGTAAAGGAAGGTGGGATCCCATGGACTGAAGTTCAGGAGTAGGCTTGAACAGGAGTTTTGAGACAGTATAGGAGTTCAATGAAACTTTCTTCTGCATGATTAAAGGCCTAAAATATACCGAGGGAGGGAAAGAAGAGTTTATATGAGATCAATCTGTAGCAAGTGATGTCTGATGATGGACCTTATCTTGTTACAAGAGTAAGCCACATTAAGATAATTGGCTATATATTTAGAATGGGTGCGACTTTCATCTCTGATTCAGTGACATTTATAGATCATATTTAGTTCTTCTAAAACTCAATTCCCTTTTCTCAGTGATGCATTCACACCTTTCATTTTTCCCTTGTGGTTTGTAGAGTGGGGATGTTTAAAATCACCTCTGTATTTCCCATTCCTCCCTGATATATGCTGTCCCTTTGTCATCAAGTGGGAGAAATTACTTAAACATATTTTTTCTTTTTCATCTGAATGCTCCAAATAGTGGTATAGCTAATTCATCTTCACACTTTCCAATATATGACCACAGTCCCAAAGCTCTCACTGGGATCACAATCAAACTCCATTCTTACATTTTATGTTTTCAGTGAGCTTGGTAGGATACAGCCCACATCCAACAAGAAAGTTCATTTCTCCACATACATTGGAAATAAGAAAGAAATAGAATTCTAGTCCCAGGAACCAAAATATCCCCTCCTTTCTCTTTCCAGTGCTAGAGAGGTATAGTTCTAAGCAACACTCAATATCATTTCCTTGCTTCTAGAAGCTCGTATTTCATGAATTTCCAGATAGTGTTCAGATAGTCAATAGCTGAAAAGGGGAGGAGTGAGTTGTTCCTCACATACTGGAAAGGCTTTGTAAAATGAGCTTTTCATGATGTGGTCGTCTGGGCAGTGCTGGGGTCATGGTTGGAGTTGATGATCTTAAAGGTCTCTTCCAAAGTGGCTGATTTTATGATTCTGTGATTCTATGGTATTCTCCACTTTTTCATTACTCTTTGTATATTTCATACTTGGCTTGTGGTTGAGCTTCATAATCTTCCTCCTAAGCATCACTTAGGTCTGCATTGTCCAAAGGATTTGAGCTAGGCATTGATCTCTTTGGACCTGTTGTTATACGTCATCTCAGTAGTTCTCTTAATCAGACATTCGTATTGGGCTTTTTCTACTTTGTGATCTCCTCTAAAGACAGTCATTTCTTACTGCTGACCTTTGGATTTTCATCAATTAATGTTTTGTCCTTTTTTATCTTTACTCCTGTGACATTCACCTGTTCCTTCGCAGAAAACTAGTTACCAATGACCTTTCTATCCACCTCTCTTTCTTTTCCTCTTCCCCTGTTCCAGTAGTATTTTAAAGTTAAGTAAGGTATGAAAGCTGATGTGGCAGCAAAGAAATGAGTCACCTGTTAGAACAGGGACTTTTTCTAGTCTGCAGCAGGGATTTCCTTGAATTAAAAGAAAAGGTCAGAATTCAGTGAACAACAGGCAATGACAATGCAGTGAATAATGAAACCAGTGCATAGCAAAAGTGCATGTAACTAGGATTTAAAGAGGGGGAAGAAATAAGATTTCTCTTTTGACAAATGCTGCTGTAGATGTGACTAAGAACTAATGTCCTAACTAATGCTGATAGCTTTATGTATGTTTATTGTTCTTTTGTTCACATACATATTCTGCCCTGGCTTTCAAATGCTTTTTAGTCTCACTAATTTTGTCCTCTTTCAATCTAATCTCTCTGATCTTCTTGTCTCTCCATGGCAGATCCTTTGACTTACAGATGTTTTTCAGCTGAGGGTTTTTGGCTTTTGTAAATGGTGGCAGAAAGAAATACACTGAGTATATGGTCTGTATGATATGTATGCACGTGCTTCTGAGGAGGAAACTGTCTGGAGATTACTGAAAACATTAGAAGGTTGTAAAAATGCCCATATCAAAACACCTTTTCGCTTTCTATTCCCTGTTCCAGGAAAAAACCAACTGTAATTAAACCCAAGTACATTGGAGCAGGGGGAAGAACAGGAGAAAAAGAGGAACGAGGCCCAGTGGCCTCACTTAGCACAAGAAATGCCCAGCTGATGAAGAGTGTTTACTCAGTATTTTAATTACAGGGGGTTAGAACAGCAGTGGTACATGGGGAAGGGCTGAGAACAAGAAGTAATTGTGAGGGTGAAGATGAGTAACAGCTCCTGTAGCATAAAGCTTCTCAGAGCCGTGAAGCTGACCTGGCTCAGCTCCTATTCTCCCCCAAAGGCTTGTTCTTGATAGCAGTCAGAGAAGCTTTCTGATTTATTCAGCAGGCAATTCTTTGAATGAAATCCTGGTGCCACTGCTGCAGCATGAAAACAAATGATGAAAGCTCGTGAAGCTTTTCATTCTCACTCTGACAGGAGTCATTACACACTGGGAACAGGCGTGTTAACTAGAGATGCTAGTGTTGGGCTTCTCTGTGTCACAGATTTGTTTGCGCACAGAGGGGAATTAGCAGGAAGAGATCATTATGAGGGCTATCAGGCCCTAATCAAAGTCCTGATTTGCTTTGGCACAAGTGCAGATAGGAAGACACAGATCAGCCTGCTCTACCCAGCCCAGCAAAAGCTCTGGTTGGGATATATCAGCTGTAGGAGTGGGTGCCAATAGTCAGGAATCAGTGTACAGTGAAGGAGGCAACAAAGTTTTCCTTCTTAGGCTTTGAAGAGCCCTATTAAAAATGCAGCTAGGAAATACACAATGCTTAAGACAGAAGCATCCCGTTGAAAGGACTGTGATAGCAGTCCTGAATATAAGATGCATGCTTGGATTTCAGGAAAAGCAATAGAATAAGGATCCATAATTTGCCTGCTTGGGTTTAAATGCCTGCTTGTCCCATGTGAGTTACATAGCCTCACACTGTGCTATGGACTTTGGCAGTGTTTTTGCAAAATGCACAATGGATGTCGCTGTCAAGTGAAACGTGGAGCTTTTAGACAGTGATTTTTGCTGCATGAGGAAATCAGGGGTACACTACGTGAAATAGAAGCAGGTATGGACTTTCCTTGTTCTTTCACTTCTGTATTCATGTAGCAAGGTCTGAGTGCTCACAATAAAGAAAGGCTTCATTGTGCTGTGTGCTGTGCAAACCACTTAAGGAAATGATGCCCCTTTGCCAAAAGAACTTCCTGGGTAATTTTTGGCAAGGAAGCTGCTTACATTCAAATTGTGACTGTACCTTTTGGTGTACCGCAGTGCCTTCACAGCAGAGCAAAAAGCAGGCCTCTTATGAGTATTTCTGGAAAGTTTATTCAAATCTCTGCAAATTATGTCTTTCCTAAGAGCACCTTGCTGGACATAGTGTGCTGCTCAGGAATATAAAAGTATAAAATGAGAACACTACACTTGTCCATTCCCATAAGTACAAGTGAGAAACCTTGGTCTTTGATCATGTCAGACTTCATGTGTTTTCAGTGAGATAATGATCTGATCTTCTGGAGTTGGGAGAAATGGTCTAGCAAGGTTTTCAAGGCTGGGGAGAAGAGCATTTGCATAGTGCAGTTGACCATGTTAAGGTGTATGCCTTCAGTATTTTCTTTTTAGTAATATAGACAACATCCCTTCCAATTCCAAGTTCTTCATCAGAGATGCTTGAACTCTATGAAAATGAGCAAAACTTGCAGCTGTAAATAAGAGATTCATTGAATGATGCTCAAGGTTTAGGCAGAAAGACTCAACATCCTTTTGAAATTAGAAGGAATTTAAACCAAGTTAATATAAGGGTAATGATGGCAATCATCTTATTAGGATCTGAAGAGCTATGTAACTCTGTGGGACAGGGTTATCTCCTGACACAATTCTTCAATGGCAAAGATGAAATGGCTTTATATGGAAAGTCTTGCTCTTGTAACAGACTTAAAAAAGGCCTTCTATAAGAGAAGCATTGTATAGAAATCTGCAGCATACTAGTGAATAACAAATGTAAAGAAGACTGGTAACCAGTGAGGAAGAGGAGCTGATGTGACAATTTCAAATGGATAGTCAGTAGTTTATTAACAGAATCCTATTGAGGTCTTGACAGAATATATTTATTGATCTCTTGTTTCGCAAGGAGAAATATATCCATTTGTAATAGACTTCTTTGTATTAGATCACAAAATCAAGAAAGAAAAAAGGGGAAAATAAAAGGTTAAAGACCCCTCCTTGCTCCTGGTGTCATCCAAGAACCTGTGATCACTTTGGCTGGCAGACACTAGCCACAGGTTCTCTGAATGCCTGTCAACCCTGTGCCTGCTAGGTTTTTGTAGGTGGCAACAGGCTGTTGTAGCTCTGTATGGATCTAGCTAAAGGGTTAGATAACCTGTAATGCATCTTGCTTCTAAAGCAATGCAATAAGTTAAATTAATGAGTGGCTTTTTAAATGCGCCTCTAAAATAATGAAGTGAACCTTTTAAATCAAGTCTGGCCCAAATACCAATTAATTTGGCACATGAATAATCTCCGTCAAACTCTTACTGGAGTAGAAAATTCCTCTTTCCATCTCTGGTGCTTTTAAAATGCCTTCAGAGCCAATCCTGGAAATGGCAACTTCCAACCAGAAACTTCCAACCAGAAGGTTTCACTAATAAATCAACATAATAAAAAACAAAGAGAAAACATTAGAATACCCAATTTTAGGTAAAATGACAAGGTTAAATGCCTTGCTGGCATTTAGATATCGTGCTGAGTGCATTAGAAATGCAGATAGATTGCTGGGGTGTTGGGAAGGCAGTGATCCTAGGACATAATTATAACCTGTCAGAGTAGAAATTATTTAAAGGAAAAGGGAACATCTCTAGAAATCTCAGTAATATAGAGAGAAAAAATTCAAGAACCAGTGAAACCTAGTTAAAAAAGTAAGACAATATGAGATGGGAGGCATTTTGAAGTAAAAATTGTTTCATTAAAACAGAAATGGAGAATTCTTGAGAAATAATTTGAATGGCTCGTAAAACTTGAGAAGCTTACAGATGAAAAGATGATAGAAGTAAAGGAAATGTGTCACTTCTTGAGAATTTGCTCTAAACAAATTTAGCTTATTTGTGCTAAACTTTTAAGCATAATAGCTTAAGATAAGCACAATAAACCTTTCTGCTTATCTACATGCAGAAGACAATTTACGCAGAAACAGTCCAGTCTCTCTTCTGCCTTGAGGCCCTAAGCTGGATGCTGTCAAAAATGCAACACAAGAGGGAAAGAATCACTGGACATGCTGCTTGTCCTCTTGATAGTACAAGGATAAAGCTGGACATTTATGGCCACAAGGTCACACTTACAGGACTTTTATTCATCTTTGTGCCCACCTGGACCTTCAGGTGTCTTTTTTGAGAACTACTCCTGCCATAAAACACTGGATTCTATTCTTTGTAAGTGCAACAAATAAGAAGAGTATCTGCAATTGCAGAGTCCAAACTGGGAAAAAAAATGGAGTGAATCTCCAAAGCTCTCAAGAAATCTTATAGAAATCTGGCTATGCCATTAACTATTTCTGTAGGACAGAAAAATAATGGCAAAATGCATCCTAACAACTTCATTTATGCAGTTTAGTCTGTGCAAACAAAGATGCTGCACCTTTCCATCCCCTTCTCCTGAGCCCCTGGCAAAATATGACAACATAACTGCTGTTTGGCAAGAGGAACACATATTTCTTCTTAACATACTCCTCTGAGTATGTTGAAATGGCAAAATCAGAGAAAGTCTTCCTGTTATTGAAAAAGAAACTCCAAGCAATTCAAAGCTCAAGGTCATTATGATTGACAGGATGCTGGAGAGTTGCTGGCACTAAAGGATTTAACAGCCTTTCAAACACATCTGTAGAAAACAAATGATAGTTTTCTTTCTACATTAGAAATTTGCTGGTAGAAATCAAATAGGGTCAGGAGATACCAAATTTGAGAGTTTAGATGCTTCTCACTTCTCATCTTAGACATCACATTTTGGTGAAGAATCTCCTCTTTGCTCCTGCTGAATCTTAAACAGATGTCTCAACTCCCACTCTGGAGCAACATCTACCTCCACTGATGTCTGTTGTACTTTTCTGATCACTGCATTAGATAATGGATTGGTAAGAGTCTACATGAGCTGTTTGCAAATCTAGAAGCACTTGATCTGCTGGCCACCAACATGCTTATCTTTCAGAGAAAAGCACAGCATATGAAACAAAAGGGAGAACTTGGCAAAGACACTGCTAAAATGATGGTGACTTTCTGTTTAGTGCAGGGGCTGAGCTGGCAAGAGTACGTGGTGTTCTCCAGAGCTCTCAGGGGCAGCAGCTTCACTGATGGGGTTGAACCATAAAATGCTGCAGTTGCTTCCATGGGCAAGAAGTGGTCAGGAATGGTCCCAGTAGAGCTCTTCAGCAGCAGGTTAAAGAGGTGAATTCACTGTGGGAAGCTGTATCTTTTTGTAGCTTTGATTCATGAGGAGAAACAGATAGTTGTGGGTTTTTTTTCCTGCATCATCCAAAGCATGAGTTAGCTCATGTTGGATTGTTTTCTATTTCTGTTTCTCTACTAAATGTCTTCTTCAACAGAGTGTGCAAAGTGAGAGATTGCAGAGATATCAAGTAAAAGCATGTTGGCTAGCCCTTGAGTACATGGGCAATGATTTCAGGGTTTGTATATGCCTTAGTTCTTGCTGTTTCAGTCAAGCAGTGAACTTTATCTCTACAGAATACAGATACCTGAGCAAAGGTTTTGTTACAGAAGAATCTTCCCAATAATACCTCCATTGGATGCTTGGCTTGCATTCCTGTTACTCCCCCTTTCTTCAGTCTAGGATTTCTTACATAAATAAGCACTATAATAAACAGAATTTTGCAAACATCTTTTAGGGTTATTTAAGCACCTATGAATTGTGTGTTGCTTACATGGTATCATAAAATAGTTAGGGTTGGAAAGGACCTTAAGATCACCTAGTTCCAACCCCCCTGCCATGAGCATATATCGAGTGCCCAATTGAGCGTTAGGGAAAGAAAAAGCATTGGCTTATGTTGAACATGCAGCAAGAAAGGATGATGTTTTAAAAGCTGAAACTTCTGAGTGAATGGTTTGACTCATGTTGAATATTTCACTCCATTTTGAGCAGGTCAATCTCAGGGGGAAAAAAGGATGTAATTTCTGGAAGTGTCAGTGTGTGCCTGACATAATAACAGAACTAGATATGTCTCCTTTTCATCTTAGACATTTGAGCTCTACTACATCAAGTAATGAAGGGAAAGTATCCACTCATGCACATATGGGTTTTCAAAAGCCTACAATGTCTTCATCAATCATAGTGGTCCTGGGTGACATTTTGCCTTGGAAGGCAAATCTTGATCTGCTTGCAATGTAGGTTTTTCACTCCCTCCTATGTGCAGAGGCCCAGAGCAGAGCTTGCTGACTGAGGAGGAGGACACACTGTTCCTTCCCACATCTGCATGACTGAACATCAGAGAAGGGAAAGTCATCTGGACCCACACTCCTCCAAGCAAAGAAGTTTTGTGGTGTGTGGATCCCCACAGCTGACTTTAGCATCCAGGTCTGCAGTTTTCTGGCCCCACAGCACAGAAGAGTGCATGCTGCTTTCAAAGGGAATGATAAAGGAAGAACTTGGGTGAATGCTAAAAGTTCAAAACTGCCTTCCTGGAAAAGCTGACTCCAGAGTAACAGAAACCTTTGAATGTTTTGAGCTCAGTGGATTATTGCTTGTACTCTGCTTTGAGATCTCAGCTCTCCGATGCCATCATACTAATGAGTACACGGCATGCAGGGTAAGAACGTCCAGTATCTGCTATTTAGTGCTTTCATGCCTATTTTTGTCAAGCACACATGAGGTCTGAAGGAACCTTGTGTGGTCAATTAGCCCTTCTGTCACCTCCAAGGCAAGAAGCAAGAAGAGATGGATCTACTGACATATTTGCCAAGTCTCTTTTAAGCTCTTTGGTAAAAGAAGTACTTTAACCCTCCTCAGACTGTTGGAGTTACTTTACCACCACTGTACTCTTGGGGTTCTTTGCTATTCTTACCACTGCAGCCTTTGCTGGTGACACTGATTTATTGTTACCCCCCCTTCTCCTTGGGAATGTTGAGGATTCTCATTTGTATGATAGTACTTCATGTGTCAAACCCCTGAAACTTTCCTGCTAATCCTCTCCTTTTTAGACTAAACAAACTCAGTTCCTCCAAACCTTGCACCATAAATCATGCTCTTACACCTCTTCTCATTTTTAGGACAGTTCTCTGAGCTCTCAAGTTTGACTAAATTTGTAATTACAGTGCCCAATACAATATGTTATAATACAGTATTCTAGCTGAGGCCATCACTGTACAAATACAGAATAATAATTACCTTATACTAACATAGTTTGGGCTGGAATTTTGGTGGTTTTTTTAGGAGGATCCATGTTGATTCTATTTTGGCTGTAGAAGGGACAATTCTAAAGACACTATTTTTGCATGATTTCACTTAATTCTTATACCACTGTGTATCTTTTTAATTGCATGCCACTAAGAGGATATCTGAACTTTTGTCATATTAACCAAGGTGACTTAAAACTTTGGTTCTGATTTCCAGAGTATTTTCAGGTTGTTTTTTTTTTCTAATTTATTAGCTGCAAGCAGTATCAGATGGAGATACTTTGTCTCTCCATAGTGGTCACCAATGACAATGTAAATACTAAATAAAGCCAGGTTAAGAACAGATTCTTTAGGACCTCCCCTTGAAACATCCTCCCATTTAGAGAGATGCAAAAGGATGTCTTTCTCTTTTCCTCCAAGTTTTTAGGCAGTAATTATTTGATTTGTGTGTAAAATGTTGTCCATATTCTTTAGTTTATTTGAGAACTTCATACCAGAGAAGTATGAAAAACATTTAAAGACCTGTTGCCCCTTTGTCTTTCTCTCCATTTACATAGGCTAAATAATCAGAGAGGGAAATCAGGTTACTTTAACATAAATTGTTCTCTACAAGTTCTCAATTGGCCATATTTTTATCACCTTACTATAATGTAAGTGCTTATGAAATGTTTAATAATTTAATTCAACTATTTCCAGAAACTGGATCTTCAGGAGTCTGACAGAGCTAATTCTGTTTCTCTCTTAAAGCATATCTTTGTCATTCTCTTACATCCTCTCCCCTCTCCCATGAACCAAAACCTTTTAGGGATAGTTTTTACTGATGTAGATTTCCTGACTATCTGTACAAAATGGTGTCTTCAAGGTAGGGTGAGAAATGCTTGTGAAAGCCCAACATGTGTAAAACCTGAGATGAGGTATGCTTTGGAGATGGGTTTCTGTGTAAGTCTTATTTCTCATGGAGGCAAAATTAGGCTGTTAGTGTCAGGAAAGGTATAAATCTTGGAGGCAGCTGCAGAAATGACTCAGGCTTCTGAAGATAAAATGTGAGAGATGTTTGAGCTGAAATTAAAGAGCCTAAGAAAGGTAAAAATAATAATAAAGCTGTGTAATTGTATCTCAGTTAGAACAGTTCTTTCAATAATTTAGAGACAACTGGTGAGAAATGTTATTCCTTTCTTAGAGGGGAAAAAAGTCCTAAAAGTGATTAATCACCTCACATGACCTTCTGTAAGTAGGTTTGGCAAACTGGGAAACTAAACTGCTGTTTATCTACACTCATTATCAAATGGTTTTCTTTGACTTTATTAATATTGTAGCTGGTTTAATATGTACTGTTGTAAACTGACAAGTACTATGCACTCCCCACAAACAAACCCTATGGAGCATGTTACATACTTGAGTGGCATCTCTTCTTTACAATCCATCCTTTAGGCTGGAAGCTTCAATTAAAGGAAACAATGAAGCATAACTTCATTTGTACCTTATTTCTTCATCTATGTGCCTGTTAAAGTTCAGTGCTACTCTACAGGCAATAGCTATTGCTCTGCTTTGGAGTCAGGTTTCACTGAAGTTAAGATTTCTCATGTGATTTCTTTTTCTTGGGCAAGCTCTACAATGCACCATTAAACAAACACAGAGTAATAAAGACAGGATAAATTAAGTTCATTCCAGAATGTCAGTCCGCTACTGCTCATATTTTCTACATCCATAGCTGACTAGCTGGTGTTGGAAGGATATGGGCAGACCATCAGAGATTTTCACCACAATTACATTATAAATGTCCCCACTGTAATTAAAAAGGTCAAATAATAATATGTAGCAATCATATTTTGGAATATTTTCTATTTAATTCCTGTGGTGTTTGATCTAAAAACACTTGCCTGATTTGAAATGTGGTTAATTTTATCACTAACACTTTTCAATATCACTACAGACTCCATCCCAAAATCTTGAGCACTGGAGCTGAATCCAAAGTCTTTTCTAAAGCTGAGGGATTATTGTTTTCTCAGCTTGTGTATTTATTTTATATAGATGTATCTATATGAATGCAATATATAGTATATGCATATAATATATGCAGTTTAATAGTGTAATAAAATCCCCATTAAAGCATTTAGCACAGTACCCTTCTTAGGAGACTTCAGCTACAAATCAACATGTAAGAGGAGTCCAGATAAATCTAAGACTTCATTGCTTATAGCCTGAAGCCATGTGAGGTTTTTTGTCTTTATTATAAAGAACGCTAAAGTGTGTGTTTATGCCATCCACCAAATACTCTCTACAGCCCTCAGCAAGGAAAAGATGACAGACTCAGGAACTGAGTATTCAGAGAATAATACACTTTGAGTCTTTTTTGGTTCTCCATGAACTATTCCTTCCTGAAACCAAACCAAAACCACCAAAAAATAAAGGCAGAAACAACCTTGCAATGCCAAGTAAACAAGCTAACAAGCAAGGTATAAGCAGCTGCTTAGATCATAACCATCCTTTTTTCACAAGTGAGAGACAAGGTACATCAAAAATGTCTCCTGAAGTGCACAGTCATTTCTCTCCCTTTTCCACATAATAACAGAAAACAGGGTAGGCATTTCCAAGAAGCCTTAGGGTGAATGCATGCAGCTGTATTTTATCCTATTATGACAGGAGAAAGGTTCAACATGAACCAGGACTGGAAGGTTCATTTTAGACAACTCTTTGGTTAGAAAGTGAAGAATTAACTTTTTCACTTAACAAGGACTTTCCCTGAGGTTCTCCACCACCAATAGCAGATCATGAAAAATATACTTTTGCTAGAAATTTTCATATTTCTAACCAAAATTTCCCAGTTCTAAACTGAGTGAGTATTAAAACGATGTATTTCAGGTCAGTATGACTGACACTAAAATAGTTCAGTTTGAAATAATCATAATCATGAATAATGATTTTTGCTGCAAGGCAGCTGAAAACTCATCATTAACATCATTGTGATTATAGCCTCTCAGAAGCTGTTTTCCAAAAGCACTGGTATTCTTCTTTCTAGTCCTCTTCTGTTTTCTCCTTCGTTAACTACATATTGCATGATGCACTTCTCCCCTAGCAGGCTGTGTCTACAGTTATACCTTGCAGAGAGGAATCTGTTACAAAACCTTGAGGACCTGAAAAAGAACTTACATATTTCTTCAATGGACTCATTACTATTAGAACAATTCAGTTTAATCTGTAATTTTTCAGACTGTAGAATCTTTCATGCCCACTCTTTCCCAGTTTCAATTCTAATTTTGGAAATACCAAGTGCTTTTAAATGTGTTCATTCTTGCAATGAAGAAGGTTCCAATTTTCTGTCTGTTCCAGACCCAGCTCCAGTCATTTGAACACCAAGCGTTGAACAATGCTTAGAAAAAACCTTGATGGGTTATGACAAATTGCACCTGTAATGAGGCTTTCAAGACAAAACTCTAGCTGGAAATATTCAAATATAAAGAACAGGGTAAGTGTGCACAGGTGAACTTTTCTAGGTCTATTTTGTAGAGCTTGGAAAGCCACCTAAAAGTACTTCTGGCTTTAGCATGGCCCTCATTGGTATATGATCCATATAGTTCTGCTCTTGAAAGCATTCTGAATTGAACTGCACCTTTGCTAGGCTCAAATTCAAACTGAGATGGTTTTTTCCCATCCAGCTTCTTAAGGCTTTGAGGATACGTGTACAGGCTGGCAAAGACTGTTTCCAAGAAGTGGAAAAAAACAAGAGTGAAAAAAGCAAAAGGGAAAGCAAACAGGCAATCCTGAAATAATCACTCTGCTTTTTGAGCATCTTGACCTAAGTCCTTAAAGTTTTGCAGAAGATACACAAAAAAGCTTTCTGATCTCTAATGGTACAAGTGTTCTGGACCCCTGGTGAAGAAACTTGTTTGCCACTTTATGTGGGTGGAATACAAAGTTTTAATAAGCTCTACCATTCTGAGTCATTCTAATCCTATTATCTGTCAGTCCCCTTGGTGTTCTCTAATGCATACTTAATTCTCGGAGGTTGGACTGATTTTCTTACTACTCAAATCACCTCTGTTACTCTCACACTGGGCAGAGCACTGTGACTTTAGCTCCACTCAGCTGCAATACAAATCACTTTTGATGGGGCCAGAATTACCCTTACATCTCCTTACATTTGCACTTACATTTTGAGTACAATGTGATTACTGGGAAAGGTACAAGGTTTGACACCATCTGCACGAGGTGATCCCATCCTTGTTCTGGTTTACTCTAATACTTGATTTTTTTCCCAGTGACCTACTTGCTTGAACAAATAGAGCAAAAGTGAAAAGCTCCATGCATTTACTGATGCATACTGAAAACCAGTACTTCTTGCTGTCATCATTCTAACTTCAAATTTATTCTTATTATCAATGATTAACTTCCAGGCTTTTTCGTAGTCAGAAGATGGTACATTAGAAACAGAAATATTTTCCTGTAGGGCTATTTCAGTGCCTAATTCCCCTCCTAATGGTAAAATATCTTAAATAAGTTTGTCCTCATGTACTTGAATATCATGATAACAAACAACACTGAAAGGTCCAAATGAAAAAGCTGAATGAGTTATTACATGAGAAATCAATATTTATAACACCCTCAAGAGGCAGGTTTGCCATTAGCATAGGAACTTAGAAGTGAGTTACATATGGTGGTTGTCCTTTATGGTGATTGTTCACCACACCACTGAATATCTTAAGAATTTTACATTATATTATCAATTAGAAATTACAGAGGAAGATTAATAATGGCTTCTTGCTGTGTAGAAATGCCCACAAGAACTCCAGGGTTGCTTCTATTTGTAGAGCAGCCTGAGAAAATGTGAAATACTTTTCATTTTTGTTTTGTTACATAATAAATAGAATCACAGAATGGTTAAAGATCATCCAGTTCCACTAGACCAGGTTGCTACAAGTCCAGTCTAATCTGGCCTTGGACACTGCCAGGGTTGGGGCAGCCACAGCTTTTCTGGGCACCCTGTGCCAGCGCCTCAGCACCCTCACAGGGAACAGCTTCTGCCTAAGAGCTCATCTCAGTCTCCCCT
>JANHGB010014049.1:6412-19319 GCA_026283785.1 Coracopsis vasa | reverse complement strand
ATGGCCACAGGGCAGGCAAATTAAGGTACCTGACTTTGTGCTGTTAACATTCCTCCAACAGTTTTTAAGGAGAAAAGGGCCGGGCGCGGCCCCGTGAGGGGAGATAGGAGAGGGGAGGGAGGAGGGCCCGGTGCGGTGTGATTGAGGCAGGGGGAGTCCGGCTTGGCCCTGCGGGGAGAGGGGGTCACAGGCGCGGCCCTGTGACGGATTGGGGTGAGGTGAGGGGACCGAGGGCTGTGCCGGAGGTGGGGAGCCAGGGACCGGGCCCATGGGAGCGGGGATTCAGACGCGGTCTTCGTGTTTGTGGGGCGTGCGGGGAGGCCCTCGGGTGTGCAAGGCCCTTATGGGGTATAGCTGGGGCGGGAGGCTCGTCCCCCAGCGTGAGGAGAGGTCTAGGAGCTGAGCTTAGCAAGGGCAGCCCCGTGGGCAGGGCTGCACTGCCCCTGCCCGGAGCCTTGCCTGGCAGGCAGCTCTAGCCTTCTTTCCCTTTGTATCCTTCCCTTCCACAGAAGCTGCGCGCAGGAAGGAACTCGGCAAACCACGGTGCTAACATGAAGCCAACATGGTGAGGAAGCTAATGGGGTTGGGGGCCCTTCCTGTGTCCCAGCGTGCTGCCACCGCTACAGAGGAGCAGGTGCAGGTGGGCTCTGGTAATGCTGGATGCCCCAGTGGTTACTGGAAGGTGCCTGGCAATTCCCAGAGGTGAATGTGCTGATGGGTTTGCAGACCTGGACTGAAACCAACCTTCCCTGGGGTTTCCAAGTAGGATATGGATTAGGAGAAGTGGTAGTGACTCCTATTCAGTTTTCAGCTACTCTGAATTTAAACTAGTACCTGGCTCCATGTCCCTCCATCATAAAGGTCTGAATCAGTGAAGAGGGCCTCCATTTTTCTTTCCAGTAATATGCTTTAATGTGTGCTGCCTTTCTTATTTCAGCCTGTCTTGCTGTGTTTCTGCTCTGTTTTTTCTCCCTTCAGTTTCACCTAGCTTAACTTGGTATCCAGAGTTTCCAAAGCTGAATTCCAAGTTTCGCCTTTGCTAACGAAGCACTGAATGGTGCTAGAATGGTGTGGGATTGGGTTTCTGTTCATTCTTAATGTAATATTTCTATAGGCAGTAGTTCTGTTTGTGTAAACTTAGTTGGTAGCTTTTGTGAATAGCATCACTGTGTGCTTCATCATCAAGATGACAGTACTGGTCATGTCCTTATAAAAATATTCTAGAAAGCAAAATCAAATGGGCTCTAGGATCCCTTCTCATGGCACGTTGTGTAAGTGAGCTGACCTGCAAGTTGTTCTTTATTGCGTTGCACATAGTGAGAAGTCAAGGTTAGAACAGCAAGCACTCAGAGGTCAGAAATGCCCGGGTTGAAGCAGTACCTGTGTCCTTAATCAGCTGATTAACCTTCTCAACAAGCACTATGAATTATCTTTAATCATGCAGTTGCATGCTATTCAGATCCCATTTGAGCTGCCTGGTTTGTTTCTTCTCTTCTTTCCTCCCCCACGTTTAGAGCTTATTCATTTTGTGTAAAATTATCAAACTGAAAATGTGACCTCGTTCAGCTTGACTAGTGCAAGATGATGAGGCCTGTACAAGCTTGGAGCTGTTTGTTGACCATCTGCTTACAGGACACAGTCTCTTTGGTTCAGTGGATCATAAAATGTTTGTTAAAATGTCTGATCGCTTGTTGTTATAGATGTCAGGTTTTAGTTGATTTCTCTGAAAGTGTTGTGGATCTGGTGGGTTCTGACTGGCACACTGGGGGGGAAGGGTTGGCACTGTCTTGTGGTCTCCATTGGAATCAGAAATATAGATGGTAAGTTTGAAGTTGAATACCCACAGCCTGTGCTCTAGAGAAGGCATATTTCTTCCATCTGTGGTTGAAATGCAGATACTGAAGCCACAGAAAATCTGATGGAGGCCTTGTTTGCAATGCCCATTGCTTGGGCATTGCGCGTTACTTGCTGCCATCACGTTCCCTCAGTCTGCCCATTGGCGATTAGTTTGCAACATGTTGAGACATGTGCATCACAGTTGAGCGTTGATGCTGGGATTTATAGTCTCAGAATTTACTGTTTGGACTGGATGATCTTAATAGTCTTTTCCAACTTGTTTGATTCCATGATTCTATGATTCTGTGACTGCAGCCTGATTTGCTCGCCCTTGCATTTGACAGTGACACTGTCAGTCTTAGTGCTGGGCAGGATTTAGGTTTGAACTTGACTTGTGGAGTTTGTGTGTGGCAGCTCAGTAGAGCCGTGGCTCTCGCTTGTTCATATGATGCTGCTTGCCTAGAAACAACTGCTTTTATTTGTGACTTCTGTCTTTGATAAAGAATGTATGAAAACCAAGCCTAATAAATCCAAAGGGTCCCTAGTGAGCTCTGAAACGGGTGAGCTAGAGAAAAGGAGTGAAAGTAAAGAACAAAATGTGACAGAAACCTTTGCAAGAATCATGTCGAGTATTTGTATTGCTTCCTGTAAACTGAAGGAACCCTTCAGATATATGGAGGAGCAGTTAGCAGTCTTCCTCTTTTCTGTTCCTGATGTGACAGGAATGCAGAGCAGGATGCTGGCGAGTGTTTAATATCAGGTTTGTTGCTGCTGTCATAGGGGTGGTGGGGGAGGAAGAGGAAGTGTTTATGCTTAGCTGCCTAGTTTCTGTTTTGCAGGCATCGCCTGTATGCAGTACTTGTGCTGTTCTGATGTGGCAGCAGCTGTTATTTTTGGCTTTCCCAGTGTGCTGTTCGGGTAGATGTACTTTCTAATAGATGCAGTTCTCTTAATTGGCATGTTGAAGTGCCTGTGCTTCCCTATGTAGTCCACATAGGTGCAAACTACTCTTTAGATAGGATTAAGATGCAAGTATTTTGCCTTCATTTATTTCTATAAGCTTGTCTTTGTGTGTTTTGAATGGCGTTAACTGTGTATAAAAGGCAAGCTTCTTTAAGCTTTCTTTTATTTTGCAGAACTCCCTGTCAGTATGGGGTCAATTTAATTCATAATAAATGATTTTATCCCCTTCTCAGGTAGTAAACGAATAAGCTTTGATCTATATAATGCTATCCATGGGAGTCAACAGTGATGTGATTGTTTCTGTTAAAAAATAACATGGGCGTAGCTGCCATAATTACATTAGTAGAAGATCTGTGTCAACCCAATCTGATAAAAGCAGTGAAAAAGGTCATGAGATCTTATGTGTCTTTGCTGGTAGGATGTTCCTACACGTTTGAGAGCTCTGACAGATAAGCTGTCTCTGATTTAGCTTTTGTAGTTGGAAAGGTTATCTCCTCCACCAGCTGTCCTGCTTCTTTGCCAAATGCTACCTCTGTTGTGTTAGGGCCTACAGCAGTGCTGCTCAGATGCCACAGGTCAAGGTAGTACGCTTCAACCCTTTTTCTTTAATAGCCATCAGTGTCTTGTGAGCCAGACCAGGTGAAGAACAGGCATACATCCTGTTTTGCTCCAGCTGCTGGCTGGTAATCTTCAGCTGAGGGATAGAGGAGGCAGCTGGGGGCAGTGGTTTCCTCAGCTGCAGTGGTGCCTTTGGTAAAGAGCATCTGGGAGCCCAGAGAAATCAGTGAGAGTATCTGCATCCTGAAAGGAGCTCGCTGTGATTTCTGGTCACAGACTCGAGGGAACGTGTGCTCTCAAAAGTTCTGAATTGATGAGCAAGTAAAGATCTAAATAAAAGCTGATTTAGCACTTGCTAACTCATTTCCATACCACATCTTGCAGGCTGACTTACTTCTGGCATCCTCCTCCCTCTTGATTGTGAGAGGTTGGCTCCATATTCCAGTGACTGCTCAACAGAGAGAGCTTGGGTGACACCTCTAAGGTAACTTTTCTCTGTTTTGCCCAGAATACATTTGTAGCCACCTTAAATATCATGCAAAGAAAAATAATCTGCTTCCTTTTTGCCTCTCACTTTGTACTTTTACCCTTTAAGTAAGTATATGTAGATATAGTTTGAGGGAGATACGCTCTTATCTTTGGAGGATACTATAGGAATGCCTAAGTAAGTGCACTAGAACAGAGTGAAAAGCTCAGTCCTGTTCATTCATGAAATTGGTGTCAGTTTTTTGGAGTAAAAACTAAGCTTCCAAGATTTGGAGCCTAACTTTTATGCTCTAGCAATTCTGGCCATTTAGGTGGCTGAATTGCAGCTGAATTGTCTTACAGTGATTTTGGAACTCTTATCATTGTCTGGGTTTTATTTTTTCCTTTCTGTTCTGAGGTTAGCTTGCTGAAAGTTGATAGGCTGGCTTCATAGTCTTCCAGGCTGAAAGGGGTTACTTTGTGCTTTCTAAATATGGAAGAAAGTCTGGCATATCAGTTTTCTCCTTGTTCTTTATCAGCAAAGATATGAGTAGGTATTTGTACCTGTGGTGTAAGCATTTGTTTGCCAACAGACTTGAATAACCTCATTTCCTTGAGGCACTGCATTTAAACAGTGGTTGTGTCACACAGTTCACTTTTCTGGTAGGAGGTCCTTGATCTGTGTGACTAGTGGTCAGTTTGAAGTGCAACAGGTAATGGCCAAAGGTGCTGAGCTCCACAAGTACATTCCCAGGATAGGAGCCATGCAGTGCCTTCTTTGTGAGAATGCTCCTGGGTCTTTGTCACAGCTGATTCAAGTGTGATCTAAAGGTGAGCTATTGTATGACTCGAATATTCTGCTGTGGCATCCTCCCCTCCATGTAGTTCTATTTTGAGCTTCATTTTTCCCATTTTTTTTTTTAAAACTGGCACAGTGGGTTTATGCAAAATACCATGTAATCTTTAATTCTGATTAGCACTATCCACTGCTGGTATCAAATTATTGTCAAGCATTTCAAAAAAGTGAGTTTAGAAATCTTAAAAAAGCACAAGAAGGTAGGGCTGGTTGTTTGTTCTGTGTCCTTTGACAGTAATGTCTAAGCAGCTTAAGCACGTGTGGGGAGGCAGTCATGATCTCATTACAGCTAACTATAGGCGATAAGCAGCTTTGAGCACCAAAATCAGTGCACCAGTGAATGCAGATGTCAGTGAGTTATTTAAAGCAGGAAGGATTTGAGAGAGAAGCCTAAGGGGGCTACGTACTCCTGCGTCTTAGTTGCTGAATTGAACCAAATAGTAACTTCAGTGAAAAACGTTGGAGCTGTTGCAGAAGGTGAGGTATTGTGCTCTTGGTTTGAGTATTGTTATGGATTATAAATAAAACTGGAAAGGTTCTGGAGTTTTGGAAGGCCCTCACAACACTTACTGCCTAGTGGAAGGTATATTTCACTTTTCCAAACTGTGGTCTGTGTGTGAAGCTACATGACAGACCTGAGGAAGGGGTTGACTCTCATCCACAGGTATGGGGGATGGGGGGAAGACTTACTTTTTTTTTTAAAAAAAAAAAAAAACAAAACAACGAAAAAACCAAAAAACAACCCTTTTGAGTCTGCCCCAAAAGAGTTGTTAAAGCAGTCTGAAACTCAGTTTGTGTTGAAACCATACGTGTGCAGGGTTTTTCAGATAGTCTTATTAAAACTCCCTCACACCTCCCTCAGTAAAACCTACATCAGTTTAATCTGAAACATGCATATTTTGCTTGGATTAAGTGTGACCATATACAAAATGGTTATGGATACCTTTCTACAAATGTTGGAATTGTTTGATTTAGTTCCCATTTGGACCAAATATGTGTTTTTTCATGTACTGGGCAAGTGGTATTTTCTTTGAGTACAAATCTTTTATGTAACTGAGGTCTTAATATTTCATATTCTTACCACAAGTATTGACCTGAATACACTATTAAAATCTGAATGTAAGCTAAATCTGAACCAAAAGTGTTATCAAGCATGCTTTAATGCATCTTTTACAGAGCTGAGAAAAAACCTCTAATTCTGTTAGTCAGACTGAATAAGTGCCACTGTTGTGCACCATGTGTAATCTGAATAGTTTTCACTCTTCTTCAGGTGTTGTGGTTATTTTTTTATATTTAATTTTCCTTCATGTAATAGCAGCACTCGGGGTTCCTGTTTTTCCCCTTAATTATTATTTGCTTTAGTTAAGATCACAGGTATTTCTCTTTGCTCGGTCTGTTTACTAGACATGTAGCATCCTTAGGACTGACACTTTTACATGTATTTCAGCAGTTGAGATACAGTGAACCTATTAACAACTTAAAAACCAAAATCCAGTTGTCTAAAATAATTCGAATTTGTAAATGTATCTTGGCTCAAATATTCTTAGTAAAAATAGTCATTGTATCACTTGCCAGCCAAAAGTAAACCAAGCTCTTTATTCCCTGCAGTTAAAATACCTTCCTTAAACCTGGCAAGTAAAGATTACAGGTGAAGCTTTTCCAGACTTTGTGGGTTTTTTTTTGTACTTCATCCTCTTGTGATGTGACAACCAGAAGAAAATTCAAAACCCCTTTAAAATTCTGATAGGGTCAGTTGTGTGGTGGTGAGTTTGGCAGTTTGACCCTTCTTGTAGGCGCAGAACTATTTCTCTTGCTTCAAGTTTGCTATCATGTGCAATCTTCTTTTTTATAGTCGAAAAAACTATGTTATTTTTCTGCCGATAGTGCATGTTAGCTTATCTTTCAGTCCAAGAGGGAATGCTTCTGGCACTTGTTACCACACTGTATTGACCTGGAGGAGAAAACTAAAGAGTAAATTTGCTTTCCCTAGCTATATATGACCCATGATGTATTGTAACCCAGGTGGATGTGAGAGTACATCTGATTTAGCAGATCGGTGTTTCGTAGAAGCTGCAACATGGTCTTCCAGTATCTTGAGAGGAATTTAAGGTGTGAAAAGTCAAGGTATCTTTTATACACCTGGGACAGACCTGTTATTAAAAGTGAACTTGCCACAGTCTGTGTGTCTTCCCAATGAATGTGCTGTGCTTTTTGTAGCATGCAGGACAAAAGTAATTTTATATATATATACACACATGCAGGTGATGCACTTAATAATTATATGCAAGCCAATTTGTTAAACCTGATCTATCATCAAATTATTTTCTTCTTCCTTTGGCTTTTACAGCTGCGTTGCTTAGCCAGTGGCCTTGGTTGTAAGTGGCACTCCAGAAGGTCTGTTGGAAAGGGCTTTGAGCTCTACTTCAGCAGCTTAACATTTAGATAAGATATTGGAAAGCTGTGACCTGTAGAGTGCTTACAAGAACTTGTTTGCAACTCCTGCAGTGAATAGGAAGTTAAATATAGGCTTCATTTGTATGATTCTTTACTTCATTTGAAAAGGAGGAGTTTCTTGTTTCAGACCAGAACTAGCTGGTGTGTTAGCATATTCCAAGAGATCTGCTGCCCTGTGTCAGTATATAAGGAGAGTAATAATGAAGATTTTGGTTATTAAAGGTCTCTTTCCTTTGGAAGGAGCTTAAGAAATGCATAAGGATGAATTGTGTTCAGGAACTGCTGCTTTGGCATCTAGAAGCTCCCTTCCCCTTGGATATTTCCTTTAGCGAAGCCAAAGTTACATTGGATCCTTTGGAAGTGTGTGGCTTGCTAGAAGGCGGCACCAAAGGATGGCAGTGCTGGCTGCTGCTCAGGTAAAATGATCTTGCAGACATCTTTAAATGCCAAGTTTTGGTTTTTTGCTCTTCAAAATATGTAACGTCTTGCCAAGCTTGAAGCTGTGACTAGCTGTCCAATTCATGTATCTTCTGAGAAGATAGTCTTAGGTTCAGATGGTCTTTCATTTTCCCTCAAGTGGCTGGGGGCCATCTCTGTTAATTCTTTGCCCTTTATGTTCCAGAGCACACTGCTAGTCACAAAACAACCCTGAGGTATTTTAACAGCTTTAAGATTTTCAGTAGGAGTGGTTGAATCTGGCAGATTATACTGATCCCCAGAAGAGTAACAAGTAACAGGATAACAAGGTCCTGATCAAAATCCCTCCCATGACCCTGTGTTGTGTGTCATGTGTGTTTTGCCATACTGGATTTTCTAATGTCACAATGGATGTGAGAGTATCCTTGTATGAAATTCTCTTCAAAGTCACAGCTAATTTCAAATTAAATCTGCTACCTTAGCTCTAAGGGCCATCAGATACTATATAATATATTCTACTTAAGTACTAGCTGTAGTGCACTGTCTTTGTCTAAAATGTTTTCTATTACAAACATTATAAGTTATTTCCTATTTAAAACTGAAATGTTGCATTTTATCACCATGTTTGCCATGGCATTGTCTTGTAGCGCTTGACCTGAGATACTTTTTTAAATTCCCACCATGGAGCTCAGATTTTTCTCTTTCTTTCTCTTTCTGTTTTCCTCTCTTTTTTTAATGTGGGTCAACTGTGCAAGAGGATGTACTGTATATGACAATGTACCTTCATTTGAAACTTTCTCATGGAAAAAATCACAGTGAAGTGTCAAGTTGGGAAGTTACAGCTCATGTATTCTTGCCTGTGACCCTTAAGGGTCATCTGCCTAGGAAAATTAAACTGGTATCAAGTAGGGGGCATGGACTTGCAATGTGATTATGTGGCTTTAACTCCCTGTTGACATGCTTATAAGGTCATTTCTGCTACAAATGCTTGGAACAGCTGCATTAATCAGCAAGTTCATTCTCACCTAGTACAGCTCTGCCAGTGGAATCCCTTAATGTAGATACAGTTACAGGGATAAAACTGCACTTTTAAAATAAAACTTGTTTGGCTAGGGGTATTGAGAAGGTAGACGGTGATGTGAGTGCTTTTTGTCATTGGGACTAGCACTTTTTCCAAGGAAAGAAGGATTAGGTAGAAAAGTAGGGCCCCCAAACATGTCTTTTCCAGCTGAACTAATTTTTTAATCAGCTGTGTAAAAATAGAAGGAGTTGCAGTGGGAGAGGAGAGCATCCTCTATCAGTTGGTCTAATAAAAGATTTCACCTATCTCTACAAACCTTTATTTCAGAATGGGTGCAACCTGCAGTTCCTTTTTCTCATACAGTCCATTAAACTGTGTCCTGAGCATTGACGTAATCTGTAGTACCGTACATTTGACTGCCTTGGGTTTCTCTGTTCTTTTTAAGATGCTTAAGAAAGCACCAAATTTTGTTTAGTACCAGTGTCTTGGAACTATGTTAGCAGAAGAAACCACTTGATAACAGCTGCTCCTTGTGCTTTTGGCACAAGAATTTGTTTACCAGAGTGAAGTGAGCTTGTTTGGATAATCTTGCTTTTATGCTCTTAAGTCTTTCTGAGGAACTGATGTGCTCCTAGGTTGTCTTTTTCTGTTTCTGCCATTTGAGCATTTCAGCCAAACAGCACCACATTCACTTGAAAGAGATGCCCCAATTTCAGTCTGTATTGATTAACTCAATTCAGTTGTTGATGGACTAGGAGAGAAGATCTTAAAAACTTGAGAATTTAATTACGAGGTAAAAGTAAGTTGAATTGGAGCGCAAAGGGGTCATGGCAAATAAAATGATCACCAAACTGCAGTCTTTTCAAAACAGTATACAGGTAGTTTACTTGACTATCCTGCTGTTTCTTTTCTAAATGCTGTTTTGCCACTGGTCGAGGTGCCCCAGGACTGAACGGTTTGACAAGATCATGGAAACATCAGTGAAAGCACAAAAACCTGTAGCCTGTTGCTGGTTCTTTCCATTTGAATGACGTTGGATAGATTATGGTTATCTAAAAGATCTGTTAATCAAATCAACTGAGCACTTTGCTGACCTGGTAAACTTCAGTGGAGGGACGGTAAGAATTGCTGGATTTCTCCTGGCTTTAAATGTTTTAACAGTGTTCAGCCAAAAGCTGGGCTGTCCATTAAAACTGCATGGTGCCATTTGGGACCTGCCAAATGCGAGTGTTGTCAGCTTCCCCATGTAGAAAAAGACAAGTGTAGATGAAGCAAACTGTTCTGCTTTATCTTCACAGTAAGACAAAAGATTCTAACGCACAAACCACTCCATTTGCTCTCGAACTCCGTTCTGACTGCTGAAATGCCCTCTGCCTGCATATGTGAGATTAAAGTCCTCTTGGGTGATGAAATTCCAGATCGCATGAGGATGTGAAGCTTAACTGCCTTGCTTTACATGGAGGAGTAGGTGAAGCTCATACAGGGAATACATTAAAGTCAGTACCAACATCTTTGTTCAAAGCTGCTGTTTATGTATCAACTGCAGTTTTGGCAGAACTTCCTCAGGTCAGGATGCTACTCTCATGTGGTCTAGTGGTGATAAGAGGAAGAGGTAGAACCCATGCCATGGCTAAGCTTATGTTTGTTTCTGGCCACAAGTGAGAAGATGAGTGTAGTACTGATGTTTGCTTGTTTGGATCTTAATTTCACTTTCTTTCTAACAGCAGAGTTGTACTGAATGGGCACTGCTACATGTTTCTTGAGGGCAGAGGTCCAGGAGTCCTCAGTTCCCTTATGAGAGCGAGTTGCTTGGAATCCCTTTATCTAATGGTGTTCATTTCCACCATAATTAATTCTCAGACAGCTCAGAAAAAGGACAACATATTGATCTGAGAAGGGGATGGATCAGAGTGGTGTCACAGCCCACAGCATACTGTAGGAATTGTAAAGCTGCTTTACAGTGAGCATGAAGTGAACCAAATTAAATGCTGGTTTTGAAAGGCCTTGGGGTGAGATTAGCTTGCTTGTGATGGTTCTTCATGGCAAGTTTGTGTTTGGCTATAATGCATAACTCTCAGACTTGATAGGTTTAAGTCAAGATGTTGTCCTAATTGCTAGGAAACAAAACATTTGTGCTGCTTCCTGTGCACTGGAGCCAGCTTCTGCTCCTTACCGGCTGACTTTGCAAAGGGAGGGGAGAGCATGGAATGTGTCGTTGCTTACAATGTGCTCTTTGGATAGAGTTCCTGGATCTCCTGCAGGGTCAGTCTCTTCAAAATGAGAAACATTTCTCTTCACAGATCCTAAATGGCTGCTTAACATTAGCTGTGCTCCATTGCTTTGGAAATTCCCTTTTCCTTGTCACAGCTGGGAGTGGGATGTGGGGTCTGCGCTTAGGTTTCCTCCTCAGTAGCCCACATCCAAACCAGAGACAAAGTGTGTGACTACCTGCTTAAGTTTTCTGAGTGGCAGAGTATTGCAGGGCTGCATTCTGGAGGTAAAGAGGAAAGTGCAACTCTTTCTCTCTCTCTTTTTTATTTTTTTATTTTTTATTTTTTATTTTTTAACTTCGTGAAATACAAAAATGTATGGCCAAACAGTAGCAAAGTGTTCTGGTAGCAGTGGTAGGAAGAGGCAGGTAAGAGAATTTTTCTCCTCTGGCCCTAATGAGGTCTGTTTGCCTTTTGCATTTAAGATCTCAACATAAATATGTGAGGTGGCAAGTCACTGCAAAGGGATGTTTGCTTAAGTCAGGTCTCAGTCAGCAGCTTAATAGAATGTGTTTTCTGTAACTTTTGGAGAAGTCTTATGAGCAGTTAATGCATATCATGCAAGTTTTGCTGTAGTTGCTGTATTTTATTTATTTTGGTGAAGTAAGTAGTAGAGATACTGGGGTAAAGGACACAGGGGTGCACATCTGCATTGTGACCTGAGAAATGAATCAGCTTAGTCATAACAGAGCTGTAGTGAATTGTCAGGCTGTTTTCTGGCAGGCATACGTTTATCAGTGGCTTTAATGTATGGGTAAAGAAAATCCAGTTTGAGTCTGTCTCTGCAGCAGGACATGTATGTAATATCCATGGCTTTGCTGAAGGGACTCCTGCTTGAGGCAAAAGTTCTTTCTGGTTTTCTTTTGATTGTCTCACAAGTAAACGATTTTATCATTGGAAGTAGATATTGAAGTTTTCAAATCCACCTTGTTCCCAGAAGGGGGCAGGGGAGCCTTGTGCGTTCTGGAGTCTGATAAAACGTACTTTTGTTTGCTTGTGTTACACTTCCGTGCTTGCTTCCAGACACAGCAGGCACTGGCATCACTTTGCACTTTGGCAGTCTGAACATGGCACAATGAGATGCCTGCTCAGTGCCAGGAGCCTGCGGCAATGGCTGAGGCTGCAAGCGTTTTGTGTCCTTTGGCTCCTCTGAGTCTTGGGGTGCATTAGAACAGCTTTTTCTCCTGTCATTACCCCGTATCTGATACACTGAGATATTATGCTTGACAATACAGAATCATCATAAAGCATCTCCTTTTCTATACCTAGAGCTATCTGGCTGGTTGGCATCTAACTGGGTAAAAAGTCTTACTTCATTGTCTAGGTTTTTCTTTGTGATAAAGCTGAAAAGAAGCTTCTCAATAAAAGTTTCTTAGGAATTTGCAGGAGGGCCTAGGTTTGCTCTTTAGACTCCACTTCCCTTTATTGGCCAGGCTGAGTGAATTTAGCAGAGGGAGGCTTTTTTGCCACATGGTTTAGAAATGGAGTCATGCAGCTCTCCAGCAAGTTGGTTTTACATCCTGCAAAGAGACCTGTGGTTTCTTCAACAACCTGGAATACAGACAGAACAAACTTGGTTATGTTAATCTGCATTTCTGTATTTGAGTTGTAGAAGCAGCTACTTTCTCTCAGAACAATGCTTATTACAACATCCCTGATAATTCTGATGTAGCTTTTACCTGTGCATTAGCAGTAAAAGGCTAAACAAAGACTGCTGAATGAGGTGGCTCAATGAGTGATGGTTGGTAGAGAGTTGCTTGAAGTGCTTTTTATGCTTGTCTTCAGCAGTAGGGTCTGGGCTCCTGTGTTTAGAGGCAGGGTTCAAAGAGGAAACAAGAACTGGAAGCAAATGCAAACAGAGTGAGGGATTATGTGAGAGAATTTGAGCCATGTGAGTCTGTGGGTCCTAATGAGCTGCACTCAGAGGTACTGAGCTGGCTGTGTCATGGGGATGCCAGTCTTGTTCATCTTTGAAAAGTGATGGATGTCTCTGATCACTTGACAAAGACAAATCATAGAATGGTTTGGGTTGGAAGAGACCTTAAAGCTCATCCAGTTCCAACCCCC
>JANHGB010014048.1:33591-63322 GCA_026283785.1 Coracopsis vasa | reverse complement strand
GGGGAGATGGGGAAGGAATTCAGTTGTTGTTGCTATCATGTAAAAGTGGGTATTGGGTCAACACTGGTGTAAGTAGTATCTCTACTTCACAAAGGGATTGAAAGGAGGAGTTCTCATCCTTTTCTTAGAAAAGGAGCTTTCATTCTGTCTTGTTCTCTAGGGATTATTGCTATTAAGTGAATGTTGATAGACAAACATATACTAGGCATGGAAAATAACTGTTTTACACAGCATGAGTCTAATCAAAACCTAGTGAATAAATGTGCGGTGCCTATGTGATGCAATTTACTGCAAGCTGAAATTATATTGCTTAAGTTTTAATTCCTGAATCAAGATTTGGAATTTAGTTTATAACTGGAAAATAAGTGGAAAGTATTATTCTAAAAATTAATTAAAACTAACAGTGTTTTGCATAAAAATAGGGTGACACCTGGTAATTCACACAAAAAACCTTAAAGAAAATGTGACCCCTTGTTGGCCTTGGTCAGTCAAATCTTCTGAAAAGTGAAATAATGGATTTAATTTTTTAGCTGAGGGCAATCTCACGCATAACAGGTTTGCCTTCTGGGCTCTAACACATTACCTTTTCAGGGAGCTGTCATCCTTCAGCTCTAGGGGAACTAGAGGTGCCTGAACTATGAGACTAATCGGTATCTCAATTCCATTGAAATAGGTGGAAGTTATTCTTTCCCTAAATCTCCTCTGATGTGTACTAGTGTACCTGGGTCAGGTATCCTGTATGGTCTAGCATGTCAACATACTACCAGCTGTAGGTGGCTATTCCCTGTATGTATACAGTAACAGACCTGTTGCTGAATTACTTCACTGGCTGCCGGCTTGGGTGCTCTGAAGTGCCCAGCTGAAGTCAGGCAGCAATTTACCAAGCATTGCAGTGCCCAGGGTGATGTCCCTAAAGTATGTAGGCAAATAACTTTAAAAATTTGTTTTCCATTTTAGTGTCTAAAACTGGGTGCTAAAAGCTTCTCTCAAGTAGTTGACTGAACCAGACCTTATTTTTAACTGTAGAGCTCACTGATGTCTGCAGGAATAGAATGGTGACTAGAAAAGTAAGCTCCTGTCTGGAAGGATACACTGGTAAAGGGCTCCTATCCTAGTGACTTTGGAAACTTTGTTTGCCTAAAATATATCAACTGATCAAAAACCATACTGAAGAAAAAGGTTATAATGATACTGAAGGAAATGATTTTGCCCTAATTTTAAGCAAAAAACTTTAAAAGTTTGTTGTCACATGCTGATTGTAGGAAAAGTTTTAAACTGGAAGACTATTCACTTTATACTAAAGTAGTTCAAAATTTTAATTGCTAATTAAGTATCTTTAAATAACTTTGATAAATATTAAATTCCAAAGTCTAAATTTAATCACAAAAATTACTTTTGTGATAACTATTGCACAGTGGAGGCTAATCACAGCAATTAAGGATAAACAATATATAATTCATATGTAAGTTGAAAGCTTTAGTCTTCTCCGCAGTGTTATAAAATACAGGAAGAGTAATTGATGGATCACCAGAGTCTTGACTAGTCTGAATCAGTTTCAAAGTTGGTCCATCTGTGAGAAGACCAGATGACTACCAAAAGGTCCCATCTCACCTAAGTTACTGATTCTATTAGAAATGATATTTTTAAAAATTACTTGTAACTTAATACATTGTCTCAGATTTACGTCTTTATGAAATCCTGCACAAGACTTGAATTGATATCCCCACCTGCATTTCAACTTTAGGTTAAAATGTTGGAAAATGTGGCATCATTTAAAAAAAAAAATCCTGTAGGAAATGGCTTTTGTGATAGCTGATTAATTATATTTCTGTTACAGTTTACATTCTTGGTTTATCTCTATGGTGGAAAAACAGATTTCTGTAACAGGCTATAGAGCTTTTAGCTGAAAAAAAAATCCAGCTCTGAATTTGTACTTCTAAAATGTGCAACCAGTTGTCAGGTACTCCTGGATCTGATGTGTTTAGTGAAGAGCACCATAAATATCTTTTTGGAAAAGAAGACTCTGGAGTCTTGTATAAAACTGTTTTCCATCCAGTAATTTAAAGCTTTGCATGGAAAGAGGAAAGCTATTCTGCTGTACCACTGGCATTCTTTTCCATGAATCCTTTCGTGGCAGCAGTGTTCTTAGTGTATGTTGTTTCCTGTAGTGTTCTAAACATTTATTCTCAAATTTGAACAAAATTCTTAGTACTGGACTTCTCTGACCCCAACTTATGTAAAGTCACATTGACACTGTTATGTTTGGACCTGCTTTCATTGGCCTTTTACCACGGGATCTGGGGCGTTTATCTGAAAACACTTTATTTGTAATCCATCTGCAAATGGTAGTATTGCTTGGTGTGGAACAGGGTTTCTACAGACTCCACAGACATGAAAAAAGTCTCTTCTGAGTTTATTGTACTAAGTGAGCTAAAACCTAAGCAGACTTCTGCCTGAGCCTATTTACATTTATCTAACAGCATTGGTGTTTCATCTTGACTTCCTAGTTTAAACTTTGAAACTGTGATATAAGAGGACTGTCAGTATTTGCCTTAGAAGTTCCTATGGACACCTCAGTTATTCTTTCTGTCATAACTGGGACTTGTTCCATTTCTCATGTTTTCTATTGAGATTTGCATCATATATGTATTGGTCATCTTTGGTTGTCTTTCAGTTGGAGGCTGAACTCTGTCTTCTGGGGCTGGGTTGAGGACAAGCTTCCTTCCATTTTTAAGTGCCCAGCACATATTTGTGTTCCTCCCTCAGTTGTTGAAGGATATAGGCTGGCAGTGGTCTGACAGTACTAACATCTCTTCCAGGTCTTCTGCTCAGCAACTCTAGCCTTTCTAAAACTCTGGTCATGAGCATGTACACAGAACATCAGGTGACTGAGCTATTTTCCTAAAACATGTTCTGTGCCAAGCAGGACCTAAATGGCAGGATGCACCGACTATATACAATTGTGTGCTTTGTTTTCCTGTGTGTTCTTGCCAGAACGCTAATGGTATCAAACCTCCTGATGGGGTGTGCCATTAGTGATTTCCAAAGTCTGTCCTCTTATATGTAGTTTAAATATTCCTTTTGGTTTTTTTTCTTTTTTCCCATATATGTATCTACTAACTAGGTAAATAAATAAAGGCCCTGAGCTTCTTTCACATGTATTGTAGTCAGTAAATATACTCATTCGGTTATTTCTGTTCAATCTGATGCCTGAAGCAATGAACTCCCAAATTTTTAAAGGCTGTGTCTTGAAGAAAGTTCCCTATTTACTAAGTATGAAATTTCTGTATGTTGAACTTCCTTGTTTCCTGGAAGTTTCCTGTCCAAACTGTTCCTTGGTTGCATTAGTCCTGTGTGCTAACTTATTGTATACCAACACTTTACAAAAGTAAACTACCAGAAAAAATGCTTGTCAGACTGATAGTTTATATTTTTTCAATTTTTTATTTGCTTTTACAATTAGCTTGTGTTACTGATGGGGATAAAGTTGCCTCTGTGAGTCTTATTTGTTTGTTTAGCCAAAGGCTTCCTACAAGAATCTTTTTCTCATTTTACTTGTTGCTTTCATCTCAATGGCTTTTGTGTTACTATCTGGGTTAAAATTTGCACAAATTCTAGGTGCATTTAAGTGGATTTATTCTTATTCTGTTACAGTGTTCCTCACTGACCTATGAAGAAGTAAGTGGTGGTGCTATCTATTTATGCCTGTTCTTATTGTGTTAGCAAACTCTTTGAAATTATGCTCACCTTTCAGGAACTGGTCCAAGGCACTTAAGTGACAGAAACCTATTTGCTTTTGGTATGGTTAGTTTTCTGGCAGTTTATTTGCCTGACCTGCAGGAGCTGGCAGGAATTCCAGTCAGTGGAATAGGAAGAGTAGGTAATAGCTCTGATAGCAGCTGGCTTGTTGGATTGCTTACCTGTTTTATCAGGCTGCAGTGAGTGCCAAAACCACTTCCGCTTCTGAGCTTCACCCAAAGCTTAACAGGCATCTGCAATTTAATTTGCTTTCTCTATTGGGTAGCTAATGAAGCTGTTTGTCAGCTTCCATATTTAATCCAATGGGACCTGCTTCTCGGGTAACCTGAAGCTTTAACAAATACCATTAAAAGAAGATACGCATTCAAATAATCCACACCAGACAAAAAAAAAGAACTTTGCTCATCTTTGTGCGAGGATTAATAGGGAAGGAAGGTTCCACTGTTATTAAAGAAAGAACTCACAAAACTCTTCTTTGTACTGCTGGTATGCTAATGAACATATACTAATCGTAAATTGAGTTTAGGGTCTGGGGAATGTATACTTGGCTTAGTATTGCACTTTGCTCAGTGTATAACCTACTTGACTGTATGTGTAGGGGGAAAAAAAAAACAGCAAATTGCAGCTATGGCAGTTGAGTCAAGGGTCATCCACTTCCCATCACATAAGCCCATCACTAGAAAAACAGTCACAATTATCCTGACAGATAAACCAAGGCACAGAAACACTTTCAAGTATGTCTTCTACCTTTTTGATGCCAGTCAGTTGAGGGCAGGGTCTGAGACTGAAAATGTGAAGGGAACTTCTGTTTTTCAGCTTGCTTGCTTCATGTCCTCCAGGCTTTGTGGCTGTTGATTTTGATACTTTTCTGGTACACTATGCTGATTGGTTAAACTTAATTTTTCTGCCTAACAGTATTTATCTTAATTTGCTTGTAAAAGTTTTAGAAGCTGTTACATATATTCTTGTTTGCTGTATTTTGTAATGTTTTTGTGTGTGGTACTTGTACTTCAGCATTTAAGGTGGAGATGGCAGTGTTGTGTTTCTCCACTGTCTTGTTTGGAGAGAAAAGCAAATTGCTTACTAGGTCAGGCAGGCTGCTGTGTTGTTACTGAGTTCATGTGTGCAAACAAGCCTAACCAGCTATGGAGTTTGCTATGTGCAATCTTTTCTATAGGAAAATAAGTCTGTCTTATGACAAAAATACTGACATTAAGAAAGTATTGGAAGTAGTTAAAGATCAGTATGTAGGTGCTGCAAAGAAGTATGGTATTAGTTGAAAAGTTCTATAAAGCTGAATTGAAAAATATTTAAATTGAGAATAACTTTTTCATATAGAATATTGCCTGTGTTCTAGATGAAAATAGAAGAAGATTGGCTTTTGAGCCATTCATAATCTGGAAGTTACAAGTTTTCTCAATTATGAAAATTTTATAAACACTCAAACTATAATATTACTTTCAGACATTGTCACTAATGTTGTTGGTGTCTGGGCACAAATTCCTTGGCTTGAATAAAACCCCAATTGTGTATTTGGAAGACGTATCATATAAATGTGTTCATGAAGGAGCCTGGGCAGTGCCTCCCAACAGCTGGAACTTTCAGAAGCAGCCAGATGCTGACATTAGTGGTCCTGCACCTGTGGATGCAGTGCCCGCTCAATACAGTCACCTTGCACAGTGTCTACTTGCACACAGAAGTTTGAAGATCTAAGCTTCACCGACTACTTGGATCTTGACTTTCTTGTTTTCATATAGTGATGTTAACTATATAACCAAATATTTATTGAATTTTTTACGAACAGAGCCTTGCAGATGACAGATATCTTGTTAGTCTGAGATGCTTTTACGTTTAGCCCTCTGGTTTTCCTCCTCTCCAATAACACTTCTACGCTTCTATTATAACTCTGCACAAGAATGTGCATTTGTTAATAAACTATGTCCGAGTGATTCACACAGATATCAGTAAAATTAGTAGAATTCAGTGGCAGCTGTGTAACTTCAAGCATCTACAAAATCATTGGTAGATATAAATATTTTGGGAAATATGAAGGCATGAAAGAATGCATATGAAGGTATATGAGTATAGAATATGAAGGTATGAAAAAATAATATACTATTAGTGGTGTATGCATTTTTTAGTTCTTCAGTCTTCTTTAAACTTGCATAGACAGTGGTAGTTTTAAAAGCATAACCCTTAAATGTGTGGCAGAGCTTGTCTTACTTCCAGAACACACCTATTTTATCCTACAGGTGAATACTTATATACTTAAGGTATTTAAATAGCTGTCACAAAAATACGTGACACAGGGTTGGAAGATGGACCAAGTATGATACACTGGTGTTCTGTGTATACTGTTTATTTGTTTCTCTAATGGCTGTGATTGTATTTACAACTGCAGATTTTGCTTGTTCCTCAAAATGATATTTAATGATAAAATGATATTTAAAAGGTGGCATCATTCCTATTTTCTAGTCCTGATTCTCTGCTGCTTGTCACAGTCTTATTTCAGTACTTTATTTTTATTTTCCTGAGCAGGTATTTCCTGAAAACATGGCTCCAGACCATGTGAAGCAAGGTGTATCCCTATTGAAACATAAATGTCATAGAATATAGTGTGATGGTGCTGCTTGTGTGTGGCTGAAATCTGTCTACTTGCTGTATCAGTGGTGATTTTAATTACAAGTAGATTATTATTCTCAGTCTTCAGTGTTTTACCATTTAACCTTTTTCTTAACGAATGATGAAGCTCTTTCATGGGGTAATTACCACCACTTTGTTCCTAAAATTCAAGTAATCTAGTACTCAAGTACTTGTTCAGTATCTTAAATACCTGTATATTAGCTGCAAATATTGTACCTTATTGGAAAATTCTGATATATTTTCCCCACTTGGGTTGCTAAAGTAGTGATTGATAGGCACTGACTGCGTCCTTTTTTTTGTTTGTTTTTTAATTAAAGCATTTATATAGCTTATGTAATAAGAAGTAATTTCCCACCAAAGGTAGTGATTAGAACCATGCCTCATGTAAAACAAATCAAGAATCAATCAGGTAATCTCCAACTCTTTATCATTCTTCTCTATAGCCAAGTTTGTTCTGCATATAAAATCCTCAAGAATGCAAGCAACCATAAACACCATAGTGATGTCTATGTTTTCAGAAGATTAGAAACAGTAGCTTGGGGGCATGAATTTTGTTTCATTGTGTGCTAATGTTATGCAAATGAGGATGCTGATAAATGCTAATGATTTTGCTGCTCATCAAAGCATGTGAAAAAGGAGAGGAAATATCATGTTATGAGGATATGCCAGTGTTTTCTGAAGCTTGTATGTATCTGTGATGGCCTGGTAAGATCTTATTTTGAAGGATGACTTGTCTGTGTTCACAAATCTCAAGTAGTGCATTTCAAACATGACTGCAAACAGTGCGGGTTATCTTAATCCCTAATTTAAAACTCACTTGAATTTAAGTATTAAATATTTAAAACTGTTTTAAATATTTCATTATTCATCTGCTTGCTAAGCCTGCTCCCCTACTGGGTCCTTTACCCTTCTAGTCAAGATACAGTTACAAAGAGAAAGACCTGAGTAACATGTCCTGTCAGTGTACTTTGATCGTTCTATCCAAAAACCAGCATACTGATCCAAACACAGTGGCTATCATTGTAACTACTAAGTAGTCGGCTCATTTCACTAGTAAATCAAAATGGACAAAGTTTTTAATGTTGGAGGCAAAACAATTGCCATCCTGCAGCTGATGTGCTTTTTCTCATAAGAATTTATAACTCTTTCTATAAGCAAATGTATTCGTACAGACTTAGGTCTTGTGAATTTCTGTAAGCACAGATGCAATGTTTCTGTGTAATATAAGTACTGAATACTAGCAGATCAAGGGAAGGTGAGGATTAGTCAACAAAATGTGGATATGTATAACCTTGATTGTTTCAAGTTCTTTTAAAATATGGTGCCTGTTTAGATCACTAATGTATTTTAATCATTTCCATCTTTCAAAATATGTCTAGCAAGTTCAGTTTCTAGTTGTTGTTACACAAATAAACTGGTATTAGATGCATTGCTTTCTTCCTTTCAAACATACTTTCAAATTAGTGCTTAATGTGGTTTGAAGATTTTGCCAACATATCCTTCCAGATCCTTCTCTTGTATGAGGGTGGTTGATTACATCTATCTTTCTTTTTTGGTTTACAAATGCCAATATATTCCAAAGAATGCAAACCCTGGGAGCATTTGTCATCACACTTTGATTGTAGTTCACTTCATTATTGTATGTAGGAGGAAAAGCAAACAATTAGATGCCTGAAGGGGGGAGGGGAGGAAATTGGAGTGTCAGGGCATGCTAAACATTCTTAGTGCATTGCATACTTTAACCTCCTATTGTTTTCTTATTGCTTTTAACACTTACCTGCCTGGGTGTGACAGATGTACACACATTTAAAAACAAAACAGAATTGTTTGGTTAAAATACTAGATGTAAACATTCTTAAAACAAATGGAGTCCAAGGGCTACAGATCTTTAGAATTTAAATCTAAGTTGTTTTTGTAGACTAGTGCCTGATTTTTTGATTCTGAAAAGTTATTTCAGTTTTCATTTGAATGAGAGCTCAGTTTTCAATAATTGAATTTGCTGGGCATAAATGTTCAGTCTGTAGATTTACTCATGTCCAAACTGTATTAGGATTAACAGTGTAGATGGACATCCTTTTTCTTCTCTGCAGGGCTCCATTCAGCAGACGTGTTTAGAGCAGCTTCATAAGATCAGGCTTTGTATAAACCATTGTGGATAGAAAGAGTTCCCTACAGTTTTGTAGGGACCTGCTTGCCCTTGCTCTCCAATGCTGGATCACTTGATGCAGGAGACTTGGGTTCAGCTCCTCTGCCTGTGAAAACTCAAGCTTGCCCCCTTCAAGTTATTGTGGGAAACAAAAGCTTATTGCTTTCAGCCTTCTGTATTGAACATCTTTGCATGAAATATTTAAGGGTCGAGAAAGGTGGTGTGCTTGTTAGACTAGCATGACCATGGAGCAAGGAAGGAGTTTTCAATTTAAGTGTTAAATGTTTCCTCAGAGCTGAGAATTATAATCTGGGCTTCCTGCCTCCTGTATGAGTGCCTCTTCCACAGGCCATAGTGTATACCCTTTGATTGAGAGGTTCTTTAAGTATGCAAAATGAACTGGTTTGCAACTTACCTCCTACAGTTCTTCTATTATTGCGTAGCATTTAGGGCAGCCTCCTGGAAATAGTAAAAGCAGGTTTAAATCCAATTTGGTAAAGGCAGACAAGGAAATTGGTTTCTCTTGCTTTGGTGTTATAATTCAGTTATGTGTTGACATGTTTACCTGTTGGCTTGTGGGTACAATCACTGTCATTGGTCTTTCAAAAGAGGGACAAATGTTAATGTGTCTAACTCTAGGATGAGGCTGCAGGTTGAAGATACCAGGTAGATGCCTTATACCTGCAGAGAATTTGGATACTGAAAGGGGAATCTCTCCCTTTCATTGGCATGACCCAGTTCTACCCTTTAGTCAAGTCCTCTGTTTTCTGGTTCTTTTGAGGAACCTTAATGGTATTTACCCTGTCTGTGGCTAAGCATTCAGGAATCCTGCCTTAATCCAGTGTGGTTTGCACAAATGAAGCAGAGAACTTAATGAGGTGCAAGAGCATACAGCATTTCTTAGCCTGTTCTTTACAGGGTTAGCATCAAAGCAGTGGTTTCAGACCTTGAAAGTATCACAGATATGTGGTGAGTGAGGGGATATTGAGACCAATTCAAACAAAACAGTAGCCTCAAAATAAGTCAAGTATTGCATCCATTTCAGTGACACTTTTTCCTGTTCTTCAGCTGCATGTCCTGAAACAAGCTGTTTACTGTACAGTCACTAAAATAGGTAGTAAAGCCCACTCTGACAAAAGTGTAAACTGGAAGAACTCGATTGGATCTGTGCCCACAAAATTAGACAAGGTGGTAACTGCAGAAGAAGATATGTTAAATCATGGCTGGTGGGCTGTACACACTGCACAGAAGAGCAGAACTGAAGAACCAGCTGTTCTTGGACACTTCTTTGAGTGTTTGTAGGACACTTCTGCAGGCTGATAATGATTACTTCCATTTCAGGGTTAAAGCTTTGAGAGTGGTATTCTCTGCTTAATTTACTTAAGGTGTTCATTCAGTTCTCCAAGGTCAGGTTTGAGCGGGGCTTTGAGCAACCTGGTCTAGTGGGAGGTGTGTCTGCCCATGGCAGGGGGGTTGGAAGCAGGTGATCTTAAGGTCCTTTCCAACCCAAACTGTTCTATGATTCTACTGTTAAAACCTTAAGTAGTGAAGGTGGGTTACTGGGAGTTCTGTACTTGTCTCTTCTTTCAAGACTAATTTTATTTTATTTTTTTTTTCCTGCCAGTGGTCTGTAATTTTGTCTTCCAGTGACTTTGAGAACTGTTTTCTTATTTGGACCATGTGGACATAGAAAATATCATGGCTCTTTAAGGGCTCATTTTGGAGCTTGAAGTACCTTGCTTGTATGGCAGGATTTAAATGAGAGAGAAAGCAGAGACAAAAGAAGATACATTGGTTTAGAATCCCTCTATGGCTTCATAGATCAGTCAACATAAAGTTAAAACACAAATTTCATTCTTCCTTTGGCTGATGCTTAGTGCTAAAACCACCTAAACCAGTTAAACACCTAGTTAACTACATAATCTTTAACCAGTATTACTTGATTAACCATTTTTTAACCAGTATTCACTAACTAAACTGCTTCAATTACCTGTTAAACAAACATCCACAGGCATGAGAGGGCCAGTTAATAGCCAGTTTACAGGCTTAAGAGCAAAAACTGTACACTTATTCAGGCCCCAAACATGAACTCCTCCTATGGATGCACAAAGCTGAGAGACCCATTTGTACTAATACAGGAACTGAGCTTTTAGGAGTAAGTCCCTGAATCATCTGACAGCTTGGTTTGATGCAGCACTTAAATGAACTTGATAGGAAGACTCATTTGCTTCAATGTTCGTTAGATAGCCCTTTAATGCATAAGCAGGAATTTCCCTTGTTCAAAGAGCATCTGTCAGCTGGGGGGGAATTGTAAACAGGCTTTGGCTTGAGCCCATTTTCCCTACTCCTGTTGAGTGACAGGTTTTGTTTTTCTAAAATGCAAATAAGTGATTTTCTTTTTTTTTTTTAGTCCAGAACCTGGCCTAGGGCCTGGCTCCCCCCACCATGGCTTTAAATAAGGAAAAAATAAAAACAAAAAATAACATAAAATAAAGGTACTTTTTCAAGTTCTGTGGGCACAACTAGGAGCTCAACTGCCCTGAGAATCATGACTCTCATGGCCTGGAAACCATTTGTACAAGTTGTCAGTTCTCTGTTCCTGACCCCTGTTTTTGGCAGCTCTACAGTTCCTGACCGAAGAGCAGGAATGCTTTGGCAGCTTTTTGGATTTTCCTAATGCTTCTGTTAACTACAGTGCTTCCATCTGTTGTCTTCAGAGGCTCATGCAACCTGGAAGGCATAGATTTTCAGCTTGGATCGCCTCATTAGGTTTAAGAGGGACAGAACAATTTTACTGTTTTTTCCTTAGTTTTTGTTCTGAATAATGTATTAAGGGCTGAACTAAGCCAGACCTAAGAGATGATGGGAAAATAACTTGGATTATCTGTTTTATGATCCCTTTGTGATTACCTTACTTGGAAAAGATATATATTAAGGGAGCACAGCAAACTTGTGCAGAATTAAATGAAGCAAGCGGTCTGTTTTATCAGGCCTTTAGACTTACAGTCCCATAGGTTGGCATTTGTTTGCATTGTAGCATTTGTATATCTTTAAAGCCTTTCTTTTAAACACTGCAGTAGTTGTCTTCTCAATTTTCTTCACTAGGGCTGTTCTAAGAGTTCTTTTCTTTCTCTCTCTCTTTTTCTCTCTTTCTCTCTCTCTCTCTTTCTCTCTCTCTCTCTTTCTCTCTCTCTCTTACTCTCTCTCTCTTTCTCTCTCTCTCTTACTCTCTCTCCCTTTCTCTTTTTAAAGCTGTTACAATACAATTTTTGTTTTCATGATGCAGTTTGTGCCTGTATGGACTCTTATGATTAGGAGTAGCTCAGATCAACATAATTGCAGGTTATTCACTCCATTTCTCACTGAAGAGTTTCACTGTATAACTCTCTTAAAGTCACTTAACTCTCTTAAGTCACTTAAAAGTAAGAACTGAGATCAAAATCATATCCCAAACAGTATGTTATAGAAATAGTTGGCTTCACCTCTTGCTGTTTGTGAGTGGAAAGTTTGGTATTTTTTATTTTGCTCAAATTTTGAAAGTAGACTGAAATAGATGCATTATAATACCTTTTAATATCTTGCTGTGCTAATCCTCATCATGCCTGTTTTGGCCATTGTTTGGTACTGAATCGTAATTGGATGTGGAGTAAGTAATAACACTTATGTGTGGGAAGAGGAGTTGAAAATGAAACACCCTGCTTGGAAGAATGACTATTGATATCACTTTCAAGCAGTGAGATCTAGGAGCTGTGAAACAAGGAAGTGGTGAAAGTCCTGTCACCTGGGTGCTTTCACAGCTCAGTGTAAAATAGACTAGAATATAAAGAGTGATCCTGTTAGACCAGGCAAATGACCTGTTAGATCACTTCTAGTACAATTTCTATAATTAAGCAACCTCACAAAGTGAATTCTGACTTTTAACGGTGCAGGCATAGGCATGGACCAATAGAACAAAGCACCAGCTAAGCAAGAGTAGTAAATCATTAAAAGTTTTTGTTTCGAGATATTTGAATATTGAAAAGACATAGCACAGGGTGTTAAAAGATGGCAAACTCTCATTAAAGTGTAGTATGATTTCTCACTTTGGTGCTGTTGTGAGAAAGATGAGAGGTAAATAAATTTCTCTGTGGGGATCAGATAGCTTTTGCAAGGCTTTGTTTGGGAGAACCCTTATGTTATGACCCCTTCTATGTCTTTGGAACAGTTAAAACCCCAACTTTAAAAGCCAGTATATGGCAGAAAGGTCAGAGACTTCTTAAAAAAGTTAAGGACATCCAGTCCTTTTGTGAATAGATGTTCTTTTCAGGTGAAATATTAAGTTGCAAGTTTTAAGAATTACAGGATAAGCTGTTTGTGATTTTATGCATCTGGGCAATTTTTTTAATACACAGAATGCTAAGCTTTTGTCCATGTAATGTGAAAATAAAATGGATAGTATGGGGCATAGAAATCAGACTTGCCTCTAGCATGCTTTCAGAGCATGTAAGATGTTCTGCTGGAACACGGTTGGGGTTCTGGTTTGTGAGAACATAGTTACCCTTGACATTTGTGGTTGACCTGGCTTTTCTTCCTCTCCAATATCAAATCTTTGTAAATGGGCAGTGAAATAATAAGTGAAAATAACTTGATAAGTTAATATATTATGCTGTGTAGTTAACTTTTTCTGTGTTCATGTCCCAAAATTTTTATTTTTTAGTACAAAAATTGAAGCATACTGTAGTCTATCTGAATACCTAATACTAGCTAGTCAAATATTTTCCTCATGTGAGTCTCAATAACCACTTCTATAGGCTTAAAATTCTTTTAATAAAATTATTCAGAATAATCTTTAAAGAGGACAGAAAACTTCAGTGTCTTATAACGTGTGTGTATTTTTTAAAGAATGAAAATAGTGCAATGCTGAATGGCTTCAACCTATTCATAGCTGTACTGAATAATCTAATGATGGTATGTACTGGGAAGGTCTAAAGCAAACAAAATGTTAGGGGACTTTGTTTTATAAAACATTTTTCTCAAGTTAAAAGAAATTCTGCTCTGGGCTTAAGTGAGAGGAAAAGGATTGGATCCCACTTTCTTCATAGAAGTGGTCTACTGAAGTCATCTGGAGTACTTGCATTAAAAGAATCATTTGGACATGTCCCAGAGCATTACAGATGCTCTTCTAAAGAACATGGAAGATGCTTTGTTTGCATAAGTGAGAGACTGCAGGACCTGGGTACTTTATTGACCAAGATTAATTTTGAGGAATGTAAATGAGAATCAGTTGCTATACGATTTTAAGTATCTAGTAATTTACTTCAATTATAGCTCTCTTTATTTTATAGTTATTGCATGTTCCACAGTGTTTATAATAAAGCTACTTTGTTTTTCCCATGAAGACCCTTCATTGCTCAGAAAATATGTTTGAAAACATATGTTGTTACATAAGAGCCTGTTTGTGGGAACTTTGGGGAACTTGTGCAGACTTGCTTAATCATCCTCTGGAGAGCAACAGCACTTATTTCCTGTCTGCTCCTATTACTCGATGCCGTGCCTTAAAAGGCACTGCAACCAGGAAGAAAACATCTCTGAACCAATAGAAAACACTTGAAAATGTAAGAAAAAATTAAGTAACAGCCAAGTGAGAGCAATTTGGTGTAAATAATTAACCCTTGAATGTTGCACACTCAAGCTATATAAAATAATAGTAAAAAAAAATGTGCAATTTTCTCTGGGCTTCATCATAGCTCAGAGAAAGTCTGATGCTGGTTTGGAAGTAATTACCAAATATGTGATTTAATATTTAATTTGTCTCTAAGGCAGTCGTGTTCACATATATGTAGCTGCTTAAATAAGGACAGTTTTGTAGCTGTTGAGATAGCAACTGAAACTGAAGATGAAATCTGTGTATTCATGTATATTAGATGCTCTTTAGATGCAAATATGGAAAAAAATTGGCAAAGTGGAATATGCAGCTCGGTATTTAGGTAGTGTACCAATATCCCATGTGCTCTTTTCAGTAACGTAGCAACAAGTGCTCGTGGTTGATCCCCTTTGAGACTGTCCTGTACAAAACAAGCCACACCTAAGATGATCTTAATACGGGGGAAACTACTGGCTCTTTAAGTGATATTCTTCTTGCTGTTTTCTGTGATGTACCTCCAGTCCCTGCTGTAATAGCCAAGTGTCTAGTGCTGCTCTGTCCCCTGAAATCTAATTTCATGCCACTGTTTCTAGATCAGAGTTATTCATGTTTTCTTTAAATGGACAGTAGAAACAAAACCAGAAGCTGGGTATGGTCTTATGATTTCCATTTCACACTTCAATGTTGTAAGTTAGAGGTCAGTTTTCATGGATATGCTCTCCTTGCATCAGTCTACTTGAGATTTAGGTGGTACTTTTGTTGGGTAGCTGAAGAAGTTTAGAATTACTCACCTTAAGCCAGCCTCTGTCTTGTTAAAACAGTTGTTCCTCTAGCCCAAAGGCTTTTCATATCCTGTTCCTAATGAAGCTGCTGAAGCAACACTCCATCCTTCTTGACTTGTCAGAACTTACCCTTGTCTTGAATGCTGATTTCCCCTTGGTTTCTGTGGGACCACCATTCATATTTCTCTTGGATGTTTTTTGTCTTCTAGTGTGAACAATGGCAGGTAGTTTTAACTTCTCGCTCCTTAGACCTCAAAGATGAGACTTTATCCTGCTTCTTTTTACATCTGCACTTACCTTTTGAGCAGTCTTGTCTACAAACATGAGTTTAAGTATTGTTTCTATGCTGTGACTTGTCTTACTTCAGAGCTCAAGTGTTTGCATAGCTTAAAATCTTCATTTGTTACTGTGAAGTATCAATTTCCACTCATGGTGTCTAAATGAGCTTTCTCACTGTGAAATCCCGTATCATTCTCTCTTGATCAAATCCATCACCAATTCTCTGTGTCAATCAAACCCATAGCTGTGAGGTCATTCCAGACAACATAGGCAAAAGCCTTTGTCTATGAACTCACATTCAAAACTCACCAGTCAGTTTGCATGACATTTCTATGGTTAAGCTTTCTGGTCAGCACCAACATATAAAACATTTTTTGAGGTGGCTGTTATATATTAATGCAAGATCCTTTTCTTTGGAATCAAGAACTAGTATTTTGCATAATGCTCATTCAGAAAGTGCATCTCTGCTGGTAGGAAGTGTATCACCATGGAGGTGTTTGGGGATCTCTTATCGAATTGTTCTGGTTCCCATCTAGATTATATGCCTTCAGGCCTAGGAAGCTCTGTATCCAAGAGGAAAAAGCAGTTGTGTGTGCAGCCAGCAGGGAGGGCCAAATCAGGAAGTTGAAGGAAGATTCTCCTTCCTTCTCTCACTCAAAGATTGAACAATTAAATTCTGACTACACCTGTTCATGTAAATACGCCACAAAGTTGCTACTGCTTGATTTCATTGCCTTCCTCAGAATGAAAAAAAGGCAAGCTATGTCATGTACTACGAGTGATTTTGACAAGACAAAATTAGAGCTAGCAAAGCAGAAAAATGGTAAAAAAAATCAAAGGGGAAAAGGATGGCTCAGTCTTCCTCTTTTAATTCACAAAGTTCCAATTATGTATTTTGGTGTTAAAAGGAGCCAAGGCAATGAGGAATTTTCTTTGGGAAAAGAAAAAAACAACTTGGGAAATAGCTCCTCAGCACTCCCATATCTCTGGAGTTTGCAAATTACATTTGTCAGTGTGCATGTTTCTAAAAAACAGTGGAGGATATTCCCTAATTTTGCAGTTCTTATTGGAGAAGGATTATTCTTACGTACACACAAAATCTCAAATATCTGTAAGGCAGGAAGCTCATGGCCAGTGTTTGCTTCTTTCTTTCACCAGATAGTGAACTATTTTCCTTTATTAGATTTAGCACAAAAAGCTCTTGGGTATGGAGTGGGGGACAAATTTAATTCTCTCTGCATTTTGGAGAAGAAAAAAAAAAGTATTACCATTTTGGCTTTCAAAACAGCACAGGGATTGCAGTGTTCACAGAACTGAATTCTTCAAGCTCCCTGTTTTCCTTTAGCTTAGAGCTGTTCTTTCATTTATGGCACCTATGGAAAATTTTGAGCGAGAACCCAAGAGTGACAGCATTGCTCCCCTCTCTGGCCTCTTCAGAACATTGCCTCTGCAGCTTGATTTGAACTACTAAACTATTGTCATAGCTGACACTGGCATATCTGCTCTCTCCAGCACACTCACAGGAACATAAAGAACTTTTAATTCCAAAAGAAACCCCAAATGAAATCTGAGATATGAATTGTACCTAAGCAATAATTTTACTATCTCAAGCACTAGGTGTAGGGTGCTAATTAGGTGGTATTGATATTGTACTAAATGAGCATGCATCACTGAAGCCTATTGTTGCATCGCTTTGTTTAAAATATGTAGTAGATTGCCAGCAGCAGCATGCTGATGGAAAACTGTCACAACAGCGATCACTACAATCTGGGAGTTAAGTTTGACTGAAACATATGTCTTCAATTTTAATAGCTCAGCTTCCCAGATGCCCTAGAGGAGAATATTGCCTGAGAAGGAGCTTTTCATGTAAGAATAATTTGTGTTAAGTAGCTCAGTGATCTGTTTGTTAGGTTAGAGCTGACAGTTTGTTTATATTTCTAAAGGGGTATGATGAATGGGGGAGAAGTTGATGCTAATTAGCCTAAATTGTTCCTAAGAATGCAGAGCACTTTGCCAGTTTCATTGTTTCTGTTTCTTTGCACATTTTCAATAATTGAATGGAGCTCAGACCATTCATCATAATTTTAGGTAAGATGGAAATAAGTGAATATAGCACAGGCTAGCCTGTGCGATGGATGATGTCACGTTAGAGGTCAATTAGATAAGACATCAGAGTAGGACTAATGTAGCATTTTCTAATCCATTTCTGTAAATATAGCAAGTGAGAGTGTTTTTGTCTAAGAAATTAATTCTCTCTGTCATGATACTAGTATTAAGTATTTCTTGCAAAGCTGCTTTGTCTTGTTAGCAAATATTTTTATCTTAGACCTCATCTGTACCTCAAGTTACGGACACTCCATATGACAAAATGGGCTACTTCTCAGTATACTGTATATCGGATACAATAAATCTAAAAAATCTGCTGTTGGGAGAACAACAATGTTGATCAGGTGTGATATGCAGATGGTGTTAGCAAAAGGGTTTGAAATGAGTCAGAGGTATGGCAAACGTAATGGCAGAGAAGCTTTTAATAGTTTGTTTGACTTTATCATGCTGTACTTTGTTTTTAGGTTTGGGAAGCATAACTCTGCTCAAATTCAAAACATCCTATCCATACACAAAACAATTTTATAGAAATGTATATTTTGTATTGAACATTTTCCTTGATAAATTGAAGTTAGATTGGGGGGGTGGGGACTTGGAATGTTTCGGTTTTAGTCCTTATACAAGACCATTCTTTTTTAATTTATGCACATATAATACCACAGGAAGAGATGGTATAAATTTGTGGACTGTGGAGAATGAGTGAACATTTTTGAATCAGGATCTTTAAAAGGGGTGAAATTTGAGTATGATTAAGTTAGGAAAAAGGCTCGCTTACGGCGGAAGTCAGAGACTCTGTATACATTATAGGCATGTCATGGCTTTTAAAAAGTTATGTTAGGTTTCTATACAAATTGTGAAGGAATTTGTATAACCCCAAACAAAATTCTGTGTGGCTCTGAAGTCTTGCAAAAGTACAAAATAAAATAAGAGTGAAATAATAATAGTAGTTAGTATTCCAGTCAGGAGTGAGTGTTGCTGTAGGGCAGGCTGCATGGGTGTTTTGTTGGTCACTAATTTTCTTGGAAGGAAATGATCCCATGGCTTATGCTATCCGCATTTGTGCATATTTGCCCTATAATTGGCATTTATTAAGGGGACTTTTGGTTTGATGGATGACTGTCAGGGTATTGCCTGCTAGATTTGATGCGGATTGCTTTTGCATGAGGGTTTTTTTACATTAACTCATTAGAAACTCTGCTCTGCTTCAACATACTCTTTATTTACCTTCTGAAAATGCAATACTTTTTAGCCCAAGTTTCAAGAGACTTAGTGTGGTTTTTATTTGTATACTAGTGTTTTAATTTGGACAGATGTAAAAGGTACATAGCAGAAAACTACTAAACTTTCAACCTGTGAATCTTAAAACTTAAGAGGTTCAGCTTAATTAGCTATCTTTGAAATGCAAAGCCACTGGGAAAATGTGTCTTTAGTTTATATCATTAACTTCTGTGTTCCTAAAATTTTTTTAAGGGGGGGGCAAAAAGGCAAGCAAAATCCAGCAGGTATAGTAATATTTTCACAGCAGGTTGATATTCAATGAACGTTCAACAAATCCAGGATTGGTGTCTGAGATATATTAGTGGTTTCTTCAAGGTTGGATTGATCTGGTCTTTTCCTGTAATGTATCTGGGACACAGGACTGTTAATTAGATTAATTACTATAACATGATTTATAAGGCAGTTATAAAAAAACTATGGTTACTAGCATATTCAATCACATTGTCGTATTTTGATTTGATATTTAGAAAAACATATGAAAGGAATGGATGTTTTGTGTACTGACACTGCCACTTTGAAGTTCTTCTAATAAAACATTTTCTCTACAAATAGCTGTGCAAAGGAGAACTAGAGCTTGCTGCACCAGGCAAAGCTTCTCTTAGTGAAGAACAAGTTGGAGTGTTCAGCAGGTTAAATTCTTCCTCTGGGTTCACATTGTAAGAAGCAAATTTGATAGAGAATTCCTTACTTTTTTCGGTTTCCATTGTTTACTGCCTTGATGTTTTAATAAGGCACTGCATATCTTGTGCTTGCCTCTCTTTGGTTTTTTGGTTTTGTTTTTTTCTTTTTTTTTTTTTTTTCTTCAGAACTCCCAAATTGTTGTTCTATTTCAGTTGATGCATGATTACACATTGTAACATATTTCTTACAAGGTATAGTAAATGTGGAAAAAAACCAACATTGAACCTTATAATTCAACATTGCTTGGATGTGAAGAAGTGATGCAGTTGACAGGGTAGCACAACATGGGTCCATCTTTTCTGCAACACAAGAAGCTTGTGAAGGATTTGAAATGTATTTGGACTGATCCCAAAATGTGAAATGATTGATTTATTTGTCCCCAGTCCTGTAAATTAGTTGTGCATGTTTTTTAACTTGCTTGAATGGATTCTCAGGACCAACTGACATGCTGGAGTCTAATAATTTGTTCAAGGGTTTGCAAGCTCACAGCTTTCTAGCTTGTACATTCTAGTTGCTGTAATTAGCTGTTGCTTTCTGAAGACTGAGTGTGACTTTTCTGTTAATTACCACTAATCTTGATTCTTTTGTCATGAGGAATTAATTTCTATTTCTAGTAGTAAGACTTCAATGAGTATATAAAGAACATATTAACCAAATATAATCCTATTCTTATGAATTTGTAAATTAAAAGGCCTATTAACCTCACTGAACTGGAAAAAAGGTTCACTGGCAGTGTTTGAAATGTTCAGCTCCCTTTTATTTATTTTTCATGGCTTGATATAGTACCCACAAGATATCAATGCCAGAAGAAACTACAACTAAGTGACCAAATATTTTGTTTGTTTAATTTTAAAAATTAACTCCATCTTTTACCCTTGCCTAGGGGGGTAATAGGGAATGGGGAGCAAGAGATTTGGCAGAAGAATGTTTACCCATGATTTAAGCTTTTGAGTTCTATCCTGAGAGAGGCTCCAAATACAAACCTGAGTTTGAATTACTAATGTTGTTATGGTTGTGATGCCAGTATAAGAGAAGCAATGTTAGAGTCATCAAACTCAAGCATAGAGACTAAATTACAGTTGCTTACCCCATGCCTGTTTTGAGTAAAAAAGCGGAGATTTTATTTTTACCAATAAATAAGTCAAATAACACAAAATCAAAAGTTCTTGTGATCCTAAGAGCCTTATTTTCCCCACAAGGATTATCAAGTGGTTAATTATTGAACTTGACCAGCTACAAGTAGTTGGTGGCAGTGGTGATTAGGCATCCCTAATACTTAATCACTGCATTTGTACAGCCAGTTGGAATGGGGCATTGGATACAGATGGGAGAGAGAGGAAGTTTTAGGAGGGTCATACAGTGGGAAAACTAGTTTGTTTCTACCCTAAAGCGTTTCTCAGGGCCCATCACAAAGGTCATGGGGCTTTTAAAAGGTATGTCCCACTAGTTGTCTGGTAGAGAAGTTTTCCTATAGTTTGATCATTCCATCCTTTGAACTAAAATCTCTTCAAAGCTGAGGTAAATTGTGGTCTACATCTTACTCTCTACCTACCATCCGTTACCTTCCATTTCTGTCTATGCCTGTGTTCTGCTGAATGCTAGATTATTTTTTTTTTCAGCTCCCACCTTCTTCACCATTTCTTCTCTGCATAGACCGATGTAGAGAGCAATCCACATGGGCAGGTGGAGGAAAATGAAACTGGACTTCTTGCAATGGTCAGCTGAGGTTGGGGTCCAGGAATCTCTAGTGGCAGCTATAGGTACTGTGCCCCACAGCAATGCATGGCACAAAGAAGCCTCATTGTAAGTTGAAGCATTAGTAGCTTTGAGCTGTCCCCATCAGTCTTGCTGAAGCTTAGAACTTGATAATATATGTTCATTCCTTCAGCTTTTTGAGATCTATTCCTACCTGTGTAAGTCTACGCCTATAACTTATTTGAGGAATATGAAAGCTGATTAATAATATCAGAAGGGTAGTCTTTAAAGGTCACTACTGTTCTGGATAGTGAGTATGCCATGTGTTGAGTCAGAGCTAAAATTAGAGATTCAGGGCTGGTTTCTGGCAACACCTGTGGTATAGAAAGGGATGATGCTTGAAGTGCACATTTCAGTCAATAAGCTGTTTTCTCTGCTCGAGGAAGTTTCCCCTGAGTCTTTTGGCACCCTGCAAAAGATATCAAAGAACATGATTTTATTTATGTGATGACAACAAATTGCCTCTGGCACCACAGGAGTTGAACTGAATTGTGGTCTTAAAGTACAGCCTGGTATACACTGAGGTAGTGAGGACTTCTGTCACATATTTCCTTGTGGGAAAGAGACATTGACAAGCTTACCAAGACTGACTGCTTGCTCAAGCTATTTTTTTTTTTTTTTCCCCCACTGGCTTGAACAGGCTTCTTATACATAGCTGAGGTTAAGCAGTTGATTCCACAGATAGGTTTCTAATGATAATTATTTGCAATGTAGCTGAGTGACAAAAAAGGGCCCACACTGGCAAAGTAAGCCAGTGCTATGCTCTGAGAGCAGAATCCACATTTTTGAAATAGGTACTTTTATTCCCATTAAACAGAACAGGGGACCCATCAAAGTGAAAATGCAGATGATCAGATTTATCTTTCTTGCTCCTACCAAGGAACTAGGAAATTCCAGCAGCTTCAAACATCTGGACTTTGGCAAAGAGGATGAATACAGAAGAATATTGCTTTTTAGCCTCATAATTGAAGCACCCTGATATGTTGCCAAGTCATGAGTTCCCATTCGTATTTTAAAAGGAATTTGTGTTACAGCATATATGTATATATATATATAAAAATGCTGAAACTACTGGATCTAGATACGAATTCCACACCTCCTTGCTTTTGAAGCACTAAGATTAGTCTTGAGTATCCAGTCTCTTTGTGGTCATAGTCTTTGCCTAAAAGATTTCAAGCTGATAATTTGTAGATGGAGAGCTGAAGGTTATAGATAGGTGGGCAATAGGATTCTTAGAGCATCACCTAGAGAATGCAGCAAAGTAGACTTCATCTGCCTATGTAGCCTGTAGTATACCAAAATGCAGATTCTCGTGTGTGTTGTCAGATGTCTTGGGTAGAAAGTATGAAATATTTCTGAAAATCTATATTTTTAATTCTCTTGCTCATATTTTAACAGGGGCCAGAGGCTCCCCTCACAGTCACTGTAGTTAATAGTATTTGAGTACCCAAAAGGGAGCAGCCCTCCCAAAGGCTTCTTGAAGATCTGTGTGTAAACTGCTGTGTGGGTCTAGCTCTCAATCATTGTGCCAGTGATCCCATGTCAGGGATTTTACCTTTAAAATTTTTGGTGTTCACATAACTTGCTACCATGGTAACCTGGTAAAACATGCACCAAAAATATTAAACCTACCTACTGGTACATATATATGTGAAAATTCTGCTTGGAACTTTGTACAGATGTTGCTGAATCTACTAGTGAATGGCAGTAGTTAAGCAAAGACTTGTAAAATATAACTTTCAAACAATTTTTGCTAAAAATGGGTTTAAAAATTATCCAAATGCTTCTAGGTTTAGTTGAGATGAAAGAAATACACTGTGAGAGTCAAGCTTTGAAAACTGGTTGAAAAGGAGAGTTTGGGGGGACAGATTCGAATTTTATATAAAATCACCCAGTATACATGAATTCAGTCTGAGACAGCTTGATCCAGAAGACTAATTCCACCTATGCTCCACTGTAAAGAAATGCATTATGAAGTCTACATCTCTGTGTCCCCCATGCTGCCAATGGCAAACCCCATGTTTCACTGGCTATTCCAGATATAGGTATGAAAAAATAATGGCTTTAAGAAGAAACTTATAATTAAAACTAAGCATTTATTGTTACAGAATTAGAAAAAGAAGCATCAGTGCTATACAGCTGTTTACAGCACAACAGCTAACATGCTTTTGTTTTTTCAAGGACTGCAGGAAATCTTTGTCTTCACTGCCTTTCCTTGTCAGGCACACAGAAGCTGTGTTTAAGCTAGTAGACCTGGAAGCATTTCCAACCTCCAGGGTCTAAGCATGTCTGAGACTGACCTCATCTCATGTTGCAGCGGAACTTACACAAGCTAAGCCTTCTGCCTCACCCTGCAGCCAAGTATCCCAACAGTGGTCTGAGATCCAGTTTTTCCCCGGTTCCCTTCTCCTTCCTGCTGTCCCCTCAGGTGCTCTTGATTGATGGGAGGGAAACCTGAGTATGAAGCCAGATGGGAGCCAGACCATGCAATGGCTGATCAGCCTGATATGGGTGATCAGGTGACCAAGATACATGGTAGCAGAAAATGTTCTGCGGTAAGCACCCAGTTTGTTAGCCTAGGTACAGCCAGAAAGTAACTCATGAGGAGGAGCAGCTTGTGTACTTCTAATCTAAGCTGGTAAATGAAATTGCTTATGATGTTACTGTGTATTTATCAAATAGTATGTGATCATGTACTTGAAGGCTTTGGATATGACTTCTCAATCACCAGCAGCTTTAATTTTACGTTATGGAGGAGAATCAATAAGGATGTTTATGATAGTGCATCTTCAGACAGGTCATGGTGAACTGTTGAAAAGTGATAAAGATGCTGATCACAGTTTGAATCCTTTCTTATAGATGGAAAGAACATTAAAGGAGAAGCACTTTGGTTGTAGAAGGTTATAGTAACTTCCACAAACCAAGACAGTGAAAAGAACCACATTTATGAAAGAATGTTTTCTGCGAGTTGTACTCTACTGAAAGACAGTAGTATGAATAAAAGCATGATATCTGGTAAAAAAGTTAGTTACATATGTACATCAGGAAATGATAATGATATAGGAGTCAGTCTTCTGAGAACGAGTGATTTCTAGCAGGTTTCTAACATGCTTACTTGAAATGTAAGTTATGCTAACTAGTATCTACCACTTACAGAAAGCTGCAGAGACTTTCATATGGCTGTATTCTTAGTGAAAAATGGAAAATTATGTGGGGCAAAAAAAAAAAAAAGTGAACAGTTTCAAATTTGGGACCAGACAAAAGAAAAAAGTTACCCATTTGAAATCCAGAGAACTTTACAATGCTGCAAGTAAGTAAAAGCAGATGTTGTAAAGTTTAGAAAATCAAGACATTATTTTCCTGTTTCCACTGAATATTTCTAAACACATTATAAATAAGCTTTGAAGTAGTACAAAATACTGTGTTTGTTTTGCTGATAGCATCTTTTTATAAAAAAAAACCCTTTATCAACGCTTGTTTAAGTTAGAGACTAAATGATATCTGTGTGGTTAAACAACTGGCTTTCTCTTCCAAATACAATGCTATACTAGTTGCAGTGTCTGAGCCCTTCAAAAGCCTATCTGATCTTCTGAGTTTAATTTCAAACAGATTAAATAATCTCTTTACAGAACATAAAAAATAAACTCTAATATTTTCCAAGTTCCTGAAAATAATATTATTTTTCTTTTTTGATATAAAAAGTAGGTTTACATCAATAAATTGTTCTATTATGCTTATCTAAGTCAGTAAGAGTCATTTTGGGTGTCAGGCTTCTTGTTTCTGAGCATATGATTTACTTTCAATAAATGTTCAGAGGGTTTAATAAGCAAATAAATTGATCTTGATGTATATTTGATTCTAAAGGCACCTATTAAAGATCACATGCATTAAATCTTTTATGTGGCTCTATTAAAAAGTGACCACTGAGTAATAGGCTTGCTGAACTGCAAGGTGTTAGATTAAGCAAAGTGTTTCCAAGTAACAATCATATTTGGGGGTATGTATCAAAACAGCATGGGGATTAAAGGGAGGCTGAGAATGCAAGTTAATGGAATGATATCCAGTTAGTAGCTAGCTTTAGTTTGAATGACAGTCCTAAATGACAATGTTGTCTTTTCTCAGTTAGTGAGTCCTGAGGAGACTGGCTGTTGAGAATGATAATGGTATTAGGCAGTCTTGGTATTTGTCGCACTACATTAATATTCATCACACTATATTGATACTCCTTAGCACTCAATGAATTCCCTTTTTATAGCACTAAGGTCCTGAGCTTGAGAGGAGAAGAGGAGGAAGTATTTTCTTGTTTTGCGATTTCCATTGTTAGTTTCCTGGTGAGCAGACAGGTATTCAAACTATAGCAACCACTGTTCTTGAGTTGCTGATCATGCAAAAAAATACATTTTCATCATCTTTATTTACTTGCTTGATCAGAATCTTACTTTCTTACAAAAGTTTTGGATCTGAGATTTGAATATACCGATTGAAATGAAACAGTTTTGTTTTGCCCCTGTAGAATATTAATGCATGTAGATTTGTTTGCATCCCTAAATGACACAGGAGCAAGTGTCTGTGTTCACTGGTGATGTATTCCAAGAGCATATGTACAGGTGCAAATAGCATATGCAACACACAAGCAATTTCCTCTCAGGTTATTGTGGATGGTTATATTTGTGTTAGCTGTTCTCGGCTCTCTCAATTGTCCTTAGGTATAAGTAAGTCTCTCTAGGATACTTGTCATTGGACCTGTTTTAGCAGTCTTTCTTAGTCTTAGTCCAACCATGCAAAGCAGTGCGTGTTTCTCTGACTACAAAGTGAGTCTGATCAGTTAGCTCACAGACTGCTTGGGTGGTTCAGAGGAGCTTCCTTACACAAACCCACACTTTGAATAACTAGTTTTTATGTATCACCTACTTTTCTAAATTCCTCTAGTTTCTAAGTAGGTTAATACTACATTTTAACTTAATCTGTCTGAGTTATTTGAGCACAAGTTGCCATAGCAGGAGTTTCTAGCATAGCAGCACATACACATTTATGATGTTAGGCTCAGGATATGTAACAGCTCACTTTCCTGAAAGAAATACAATTATGTGATGCTTTTTTGCTGCCAAAACCAATCATGTTTTGATGTATAATCAGCTGTTAATTAGCTAGAGTAACTTGGGATAGGGAGAAGGAAGGATTGGAATAACCGCAGTAAGCAAAGGCACAAAAAACGGATAAATTAAGCTGTAATAATGTCCCCTGAGGCCTTAATGGAGCAATGAAAGAAAATTTTGGTGACTATGCTAGCAGATGGTAGATATAAAGGTACTTGGCCTGAAGGTGAGACAGAGGTCCTCACTGGTGCAGATCTCCTGGATTAAGGCAGTATCTGGATCTAAACTGGCTCAGACCTAAGTTAGTTTGGAGTCTGTGCAGCCCGGGTTCTATTAAACAACATGTAGATGAGTGGCTATTGACCGCTTGTCATCAGTACTGCTTTCTGCACAATGCTGTGTATATTGCACCAGTGAGAATGAAGTTCATGGAATGCCGAAAAAGGGAAAAAATGCATTTTCTTTTCCATTCGTGTAATTATCTTATCAATATTCTTACAACTAACAGCATACCTTAAATGCACACGTCAGGACAATTGTGATATGTCTGCAGACTGCACTTTACCTCCTTTAATTTTTGTTAATTCAATTATGTACTGTTTTGAAGCCAGATATTCACCAACCTGCAAACAGCAGGACCTTACAAAGCACCACTTGCACTCCATTACTGACCTAGTCATATTTACATAGTTTCTATTTCCATTCATTCCTTGACCTCTGTGATAACACAGCCTTGCAGACATCCTAGATAGGTCAAACCATGGCAAGTGGCTTTCATTTACTAGAATTGTAAGCTCCTTTGGTCACTCTCACCCTTATGTCTGCAGACTGTTTAGCACTAGGAGCCCTGAGTAGGCTTTTTTAACTGTAGTCTGTAGATGCTAGCATAATGAAAATAGCACAAGTACCCAAGCTGACTGAGGACTCGAATGAAGCACAGCTTGTATCACATATGCCAACTTTCAGCCATCAAAAGGTAATTTAATTTGGCCCTCTGAGAAAGTAAATTCTGGTTTTAGAGCCATAATGATTAAAAAGGGTTGGGAAGAAAAGTGTTCAAAATATTTATGAAAACCACGTACTACTAGGAAAATCTCCATCACTGTATTTAAAATTATTTTTTGAAACTGGAAAAGTTGTATAAGCAAATTTGTAGTAATGAATGCTAATGAATAAATTCTAATGCTAATGAATAAATTCTATTAGCATTCTTTGTCTCTTCTTGCATGAATTAGTTCATTGCATGATTTATTCTTGTTTTCAGGAAAGAAGCTCAGAATTCACTTACATGCAGACTACATATTTTCCTTGTTTACTAAGAGTACTTTTCTCACCTTAGTCTTCACAAATAAATGTGAGTCCATAGTCATTGATGGCTTTACAGGATGTTTCAGATATAGATGTATAGTTATTGTATGATAGTTAATTTTAATAGAACTACTAAAATATTTTGGAATTAGGAGCATTGTTGCTACATCCAGGGGATTGGTTTGAGTTACAGTGGTAGCAGTAATCAGACTAAGTTCTGTGATCTGTGCTGTTGCAGAAGCAGAGTACGTTAGAACATTTTCTAGTCCATTACAGTAGGTATTCTCAGCTTCGTATACTTGTGCATTAGTGTTTACACAGGAGCTGAAATAAACAAAGATGTCACACATAAATCATACTGGTCTTTGGAAGTACAGAATTTCTTTTTGGCACAACATACATTTCTTCACACTGTGCTGTGCCACATGCTTCAGAGGTCCACGTTATAAAATAAGGCAGTGCATTCACTTCTGCAACAAGACCTGCTTCTCCACACTTTCCCCCTGAAAGCATTTGTCAGTCCTCTACTCTGTTCTAGCGTTACCCATCCACTTGTCATATTATTTTCAGCTGTTGCATTGAAGGACACCTCTGAAAATCTTCCCATATAGAAGGCTGTTACGACTTTTGAAATGCAAAGGACTCTGCTAGAAGTATGAACTGCATCTAGACACTGTGTTTTTCTTTACCAGAAATCTGGGTGTGACTAAAGATAGGGTAAATTCATTAAGAATGTAAAGTAACTATCTATACTGTCTTTGACTCTTAACAGTGAAAAGATGAATTACTGTTCCTAGCTTAGAACATCACTGCTTAATACTTTACTGTATATATTTTTCATTACTCAGGATGGGGTTTTTTTGTTGTTTTTCAAGCTTTAATATTGTATGGATGATTTCTGTCTTGCCTTATGTGTACAAACTGATTTTTGGTGTCATAGAAAGGGCGGGGGGGTGTTGTAATGTCAATGTGCTGTTCAGGCACACAGTGTTCAGGCTGCTAGAAGTGTATTGTTTTAGGAAGACAGAAAGTGGAAAGTTTAAAGATATACAAGTTTTAATGGACAACGCGACAAGGAAAGAGATGGATGTGTGAGGAGAAAGATGTGTCAACAATAATTTGTTTTGAAGCCTATGGGTTAATTTTTTTCTCAAAAGGGCAAAGAATTAAATTTTGCTATATCTTTCTGATGAGTGAAGAAATGGATATAATTCAGAGTTGGACTGTTAAGAGACTTTTTTTTTAATTTGTTTATCAAAGAAGGGTTTTTTTTTCAATTTTGTAAATGATACAAGCTTTGACATCATCTGGTATCTCTGTTGTATACTTTTAAGAGGAGGAATTAGTTCTGAATTGCTGTTTGGAGCACTGTAAGAACAGCTTACAAGCATAAGCATACAATGTGAACACTGCTACTGGTTTACTTCATTGAGAAATATGCTTAGTTATGTACTGCTGTTTGAAATCCTAAGAAGGCCTGTCTGGGAGGGCTGGTTATGACATACCTCAACATGTATCTCATTAACATATAATAGTGATGCTTTCACACTTTTTTCTGTTCCGTTTTTTTCCTAGACATAGAACAAGATAACATAACATTCCTTTTGCATATTTTTCTTGCTTGAAATGTGTGAGAAGAATCTTTTATAAAATAACTCCATTGTCTTAAGCCATGAATGAAAAATTATGGAGAACCCAAGAGCACACACTAAGTTCTGGGTAGATCTTTTAAATAAAAAAAAAACCCCAAAACAGCACAAAAAAAAAAAAAAAAGAACACCAGCCCACAATAAAAAGGTACCTAAGATAGGAAGCTTGTGTATATGTATATAATTTATATTATATATATAACATTTATGTAAGTATATATATAGCTTGTTTTCCACCTACATCTTTGTAGTTTTCTGTACACAGCTGCATACTTTGTTTTCGTCCCAGTGGTTCAATTTATCAGCATTCTTGAAATTAGGTTTTGCAAACTTACTGAGCCAGGAACACCAATGTTCCAGTCAATGATGGTATCTACCTTAGATCCTGCCACTGGTCATGATAGCTTGTACTTCCACTGCTGGTGGGGGGAAAAAATTCTTGGGAGTAACTGACTTTGAAATGGAAGAACCCTTCTTTGAGAACACCTCTTTAGTAATTCCCAGCTGTTCATATCATAGGGGGCCTACAAGGATGCTGGGGAGGGACTCTTCATTAGGGACTGTAGTGATAGGACAAGGGGTAACAGGTTCAAACTTAAATAGGGGAAGTTTAGATTGGATATAAG